>JASDQU010191192.1:6932-19535 GCA_032191745.1 Picea mariana
ATAGTAGTATGATTGTTTATCATGGTTTTTGACTTGTCATTTTGGAAGGTTGAAACATTTCACATGAGTCTCGACTTGTGTCGATTTTGCTTGGCGACTACATTATGTCGTTCATGTTTCTCGACTTATGTTTAGTTGATGGTGTTGTTGTCTTGAAAGTCAATTTTTGAGTACATTGAGATGGAGGAAACCACCATGTGCTTTGATGAAGCACAAGATGTGACAGTTGCTTGAAGAGAAAAAAGACTTTGCTGTCATTATTTTCAGTCTTGTGTCAATTTGTTTTCAAGATTGATGGTTTTCTTGGCTTGTGACAAGATGTCGCAGGAAAGTTCGCAGCCATTGGAGAGCGGATTGTTGACACCAAAGAGTTCAAAAAAGGGACTTGATTCTCAGTGGGAAGGCTGGCAGTCTTCCAAGCACAGTGAGAACAGTGAGTCAGCAGCAGTCAGAGAGCAGTGGTTGAGCGACATAGCCAGTTGCAGTGCAAGGCATGTCAAAGTACCCAGGTGATTGTCGAAAAGTCTTTTCAAGTAGAATCAGTTNAGAGTATTGAAGCTCAGATCGATAATTATAATCTTTTGTGGGTCCAAAAGCCTTTCACTGGGAAGGCGTGATCAGAATCTGGACCAGGGGTCTAAAATTTGCTCAATTTTCAAAGTGCTTGGAATGCGACGAAAACAGTGCCATTGCGTCTGTCTCGTTCTCCTGATTCCAACGGTATATTTATTTTCGCAAACAGAGTTCGTATGGAGAAGTTATCGCGATCTGTTCGCCGAGCTAAACAGGTAAAAATTTGTGCTGACTGGGCAAGCCGTACTGCCACGTGGCAGGGCCGTACAGTGTTGATGTGGCGACCGTACAGTTGACTTGGAAATTGGTGATGTGGCAGGCATTCATAGGCAGATAGTTGGACGAATAATTTGATGACACGTGGCATAATGTGGGCGTATGAAAAGGTGCCACGTGGCCCAATGAAGGGCTGCCACGTGGCACCCGTTTATTGGCGGTTGGTGTATACTGTTGGGTAAAATTATATGGACGCCGCGGGGTTTGACCCCCGGACCTCCCCACCGTCAAACATTTTAACAAACTCCATTTTGCCAACGCGCCGCGCCATGTTTCTTATTAACCATGTGTTGAAGATTTTATTTCAATTTGTCAAAGGTTATAATCGGCGGGGGGTCGGGCCAGGGCTAGCCCTGACCCCCGGTTCCATGGATTATATGTGACCGAAACCTATTTTAAAACGGGCGCGCGGGGGTGTTTTTGTATGTCCCTCGGTTTCATGTATCATTCACATGACCACATTTCCGTGGAAAGGAGCGCGCGGTGGAAGTTTTTATGTTGCAGCCCCCGGTCATGTTCTCCACATATGACTCTATGTTAAGTTTGCACGCGTTTGGGTTTAACACTTGGATCCTATTATATTTTATATGACCGCCAATGTAACAATTCGCGCGGGGTTCCACAGGTGTGTGGTTCCATATGAACCATTTTAAAATGGATTTGCACACGCGTTTTTTGTAATGAAAATGTGTTGTGAATGGCCGCGGTTTCAACATTTACATGTGACCCAAAACACATTCAAACGGGGTTTCAAATGTTAACACCCGCGGTGTTTTAAATTGCAGCCCGCGGTCACACACTTTGACATATGACCAATTGCCTCACGAAAAGGTGCGGGGGGTTTGGTTTGGGTTTTCAAACGTACCCGCCACTTGTCAACATTTCGTTAAACCATTGAAACAGTTAGCCCTTTATGCGCTGGGACGTGGCCATATGGCCCCCCATGCGCCCAACACCTCCGACTCGGGGGGCTTGATTCCGGGTAACTGTTCGACAAATTAGCGCGATTTTTGGAACGTGCGTTTGTGCTGAGTTTGGTGACCGAAAACGCTGAGAAGCCAGGTTCACTTTCCAGGGGTGCAGAATGGCGAACAGGTTACAGCAGGCTTGAAGGAGAAATATGGCAGCAAGCATAACTTCTTCAATTTTTGGCCAAATGAGGAGCTGTAAAAGCCTAGCTAGGGGTTTTTGGACGTCCTGAGTCCATTGGAACCATTTTCACAGGCATTTGAAGATTCCTTATGCAGGTTTTTAACCATTGAATCTTGAGGAAGCTCTAGGGAGCCTTAAAGCCCTCATTGTTTGAGGCATTGCTCAGATGAGCCCATGTCCATTTTCTGAGACTGAATAGTCATTCTCGACTGTTTATTATGCTATGAACACATTGGGATAGCTTTCAGATCCATTGGAGGACTTTTACAGGTGTTTTTACCTCATTCAAGCTCAGGGAAGCTTGGAGGTCACATGTAGAAGAGGTCATTGTTGGATGAGCCATTGTCCATTTGCAGAGTTTTAACAATCATTTTTGGGGTTTTTATGTATTCTGAATCCAATGGTACATTCTGTAAATCCATTGGAGTTGAGCAGTAGCTTGTAAAGAGAATTTGAAAAACTAATCCCAAAGATCCAAGTCCATTGAAGGAGGCTCAAGGAGACGTAGCCCAGAGAGGGGTGAACTCCTTTATCATCTTGTTATTGTTGTGAGTTTGCTGTGTTATTTGCTGCACTTTATATTGTTGTGTATTGATTTATAACACATCTTTAATCATTTAAAAGAACCTTTTTTCTCACATGAACATTGACAAGAAGAAGTAAGAACCTAACACATAAACAAGTTTGCACATTTTAACACATGAAGCAAGGTCATGTTAAGGTTTATTTTAATGAGGTAGAGGGTGCTTGCATAGCATAACAAGTCAGCCTTCTATTTTCAGATCAATTTTAACCCTGAGATTTTCTAAAACACGAATTTCGTCCAGAGTCTCCCTACTGTATAGGGAAGTAATCTGATAATGAGATTTTTGTGGTTTGGATTTTCAAAAGTGATCAGATTAGCCACAGTCTTGTCAATAGATCGTCGACATTTCGGATCCAAATTAAGATCCATCTTCAGGACTTAAAGCCTGGATTTAAAATGAAGAGAAGATATGGTATTAAATAATAAATGTGAAAGGAGACTTGGTGTCGGCTATGTTCATTTAGAAAAAAATTAATCTTTATTTAATCTTTTTTAGGGTTTCATTTTCAATTCAATGTTTAATTAATTAATCTAATTAATTCTGTTAATAGATTCTAGTTTTTAAGTCAATTAAATAATCTATTAGGGTTAGTTTATTGTTTCTTTCTTAGACATGATACTAAACACTCACCCAAGTAGAACGTTGCTCCACTGGTGCTTCGTCAATCATTAATACAACCTGCCCAATTTTCATTTGTGTAGGCAATTAGTGATAGATCCTTTCCTTTTGGATACCATAATCCAAACTCTTATGTTCCTTTGAGATATCTGAAAATCCTCTTCATTGCTAATACATGTGATTCCTTTGGTGTTGCTTGAAATCGTGCCACCTATCCAACTACCTGCATTACATCTGGTCTGGATGTTGTCACATATAGTAGGATTCCAATCATTGACATGTATTTCCTCTGATCTGTAGACTTTGAATCATCATCTTTGCTCAACTTGCAACTGGTTTGCATGGGAGTGATAACTGGTTTGCAATGTTCCATTCTGAACCTCTTCAGCATTTCTCTGATATACTTGGTNATCTTTTGCAAATTTCTGGCTTAACATGTCATCATCACTACCAAAAATAATATCATCAACATAAACTTCAATTAACAAAATATTACCTTGACTTACCTTGATGTATAGGTTGTTGTCTGCACTTCCTTTTTTGAATCGTGTCTGTTGCAGATACTTATCCAGTCTATGGTACCATGCTCGAGGAGCCTGTTTTAGACCATACAGGGCCTTTTTTAATTTACACACATAATATGTGTTCTCTGACAACTGATATCCTTCTGGTTGTTCAATGTGGAATTCTTCTTCAAGTTCCCCATTTAGAAAAGATGATTTTACATCCATCTGATATACTTTAACATTTTTGGAGCATGCATAAGCGAAAAAGAAAACGGATTGCTTCTATTCTGGCAACTGGGGAAAAAGTCTCTTCAAAGTCGATTCCTTCAATCTGAGCATATCCTTTACATACAAATCTAGCTTTGTTCCTTGTAACTTGTCCATCTTCATTCAATTTATTTCTGAAAACCCATTTTGTGCTGATCACATTCTTATTCTCTGGTCTTGGAACCAATTCCCAAGTGTCATTTTTCTCTATTTGATCCAATTCTTCATCCATGGCCTTATTCCAAAATTCATCCTTGTTGGCTTCTTCAAAACAATTTAGTTCAATTGTAGATAAGAGTGCTAGGTGTGTTTGTTTTGGTTAACGGATTCTTCTTCTAGTCTCAACTCTTGCATCTTTGTTTCTAATAATCTGATCTGAAGGATGATTCTTTTGTACTCATTTATTGAGTGTCTTTGGAGAAACTTGTTGAAATTTATCTTCTGCTTCTGTCAGATTCTCTTCATCTTCCTCTTCTATTTCTTTTTCATCTTCTGCTTCTTCTTCTAAGGGTTGTTTCATTGATTCATTTTCTTCCTTTGATTCCAGTTTGCCTGTTTCATCAATTGTTACGTTGATGCTTTCCACAACTTTGTTCAATCTTAGATTGTAACACTTGTATGATTTCCTTGTACTTGAGTAATCAAAAAGTACTCCTTTGTCCACCTGAGAGTCAAAATTTCCCATTCCGCCATCTTCCTTTTTGATATAGAATTCGCTTCCAAAAACTCTGAAGTGATTTACATTTGTTGGTCTTCCTTTCCATAGTTCATAAGGAGTTTTGTCAGTGTTGTTTCTGAGCATTACTCTATTTTGAATGTGAACTGTTGTTTCACTGCCTGTGTCCAAAAAATATTTGTCAATTTTGAATCCATTAGCATTGTTCGAGGCATTTCCTGTACTGGCATGTTCTTTCTTTCTACAACAACATTATGTTGAGGTGTCCTAGCAATGGAGAATTTCCCTTTTATTCCATGATTGTTGCAGTAGTCCATAAATTCCTTTGAGGTGAACTCTCCTCCATTATCAGATCTCAAGCATTTGATTTTTGAATCCATTTCATTTTCAACCATTTCCTTGTAGATCTTGAAGTTTTCAAAAGCTTCCAACTTATTCTTAAGAAAGCAAACTGCAGTCATTCTTGTATAATCATCAACTAACAACATAAAGTATTTCTCACCTTTTAAGCCCTTTGTTATAGTTGGTCCAACTAGATCAGTATGCACAATTTCCAGTGGTCTTGTCGTTGAATATTCATTTGATTTGAACCTAGTCTTTGTTTTCTTTCCTTGTTGACAATGCTTGCATAAAGTGTTGGTTGGTTTCGTGATCTGGGGATATTCTCTAATTTCTTCTCTTTTTCTGACTTTGACGAGGTTATCAAAATGTATGTGACCCATTATTCTATGCCATAGCCCACTTTCATCTTCCTTTCCTAGACAACATTTTTCATTTCCAATTTCACTTAACACATATATGTTTCTTGAAGTTCTTGTAGCTGTAGTGACCAATTTCCCTGAACCNTTAGAAGATTATGTTTCATATATTCTACTAATAGAATGTTTTTTGCCTTTTCATTCTTGTTCCCAATTTGGACTGTGCCTTTTCTAATCATTTTTGCTTAATCATCATTTTCAAAGGAGACTGATCCATCTCTTTCCTTTCGTAATGTAAGAAACGTGTCTCTATCACCTGCCATGTGTTTTGAACACCCACTATCAACATACGAACCACGTTTCTTCTGCTTAGCTTGTAGAATGAGTGTGCGTTCTTCACTGCTATACTAATCTTTCTTTCTTAGCCATGTCCTTTTCTGTGGTTCTTGTTTGTGACTGTTGTTGTTCTATTGAGGTTCTTTAGGAGGGATTTTCATTCTGCACTCTTTAGCCACATGTCCAAAATTGTTACATTTGTAACATTCCACTTCATTTCTCAAGGATTAAAACCTGTTGTAATTTCTTCTATGTGTTTCACTAGGCCTTCTTGAATAACCCCTTTTTGTATAACTCTCAAAGTTGTTTTTGTTCCTGTTGTTAGCTCTGCAATTCACAACTTTATGTCCAAAATTATTGCATGCATAACATAAACCAAAAAATATAGTTTGATACCTGGGAGTTGAGGATATTTTGAAAGGAAGTGCTCTTGTGAATCCTTCTTCTCCTTGAGGCCTATCTGTCATTTGTTGATTCTGAAATCTGAATCTTCTTGGTGGAGAAGTGTCCCTATAATCTTCTTTGTATATCTTCCTATCCCCTTTGATTGTTTCTGCATAGCTTTTTGGACAGGTTTCTTGCTCTGTTATTTTGGAGCTTGATCCCTTTTCTGTCTGATTGTATCCAAGTCCGGTCTTGTCAAAATGGGATTTTTGACTTTTGATAATGTCATCCAAAAATTTTGAGCTATTCTACATATTTTTCTTTTGAATATCTTTTCTTAATGTTACAATCTTGGCTTCCAAGTTTCCAATGATCTTGTCCTTTTCTTCTAGTTGTTCTTTGAGTGCTTCTTCAATTATTTTATCTTCTTCTATTTGAACTTTCAATTTTGTAGTCATTTGTTCTAGTTCTTAAGTGTCTTGTTTCTTGTCTAGTTCTGCTTGTAGTTCCATGTTCTTCTTCTTTTCTCTTTTAATAACTTCTATGGCACACATTAATTCTTCTTGAAAGTCAACTTCTGCTTCTTCAATTTCTTCTTCGACTTCTTCTTCAAATTCTTCATATTCTTCTTCAGAGTCTTCTTTGTCAAAGTCTTTTACTACCATGAATAAAATTCTTCCTGTCTCACTGTCACTGACTTTATCTTCATCTGATGATGAGATGTCTTCTTTGGTGTATAGGATTTTCTTGAAAAATTTCTTTGTAGTTCTTTTGTCTTTATATGTTTATTTGTCTTTTGAGTAACCTTCATCATTTCTCTTTTTATTATGAGGACATTTGTTATAAAAATGACCAATACCATCACAATTAAAATAAATTAAAGGAATCTTACCTCTATACCTATCGTCGGTTCCCTTGTTCAGGCTTTTGACAAAGTTGGCCACTTCTTCATTATCTTTCAAGATGTCACTGTTGCTACTATATTCTTCTTGTTTCTCTTTCTTTTGTTTTGATCTTTTGGATGCTTTCAAGGCTGCTTCTTTTACATCTGGATTTTCCTATTCAGTTTTCATTTCATATGCTGTGAAGATTCCATGCAGTTCGTCCATGCTTATTGAGTTTAGATCCGATCTTTCTTCTAGTGTTGATATCTTAGGGTTAAATCTCATAGGAAGAGATCTTAGTACCTTTTGAACAATTACAGATTCTTCAATTTCTTCTCCCAATCCTATGATTGCATTCATTTTTTCATCAACTCGTAAGAAGTAGGCTACAATATTCTCATCTTCCTTCCTTTTTAGTTGTTCGAATTGACCCTTGTAAGTTTGAAGCTTTGTTGCTTTGACTTTTGTATCTCCTTCATAAATATTTCGAAGCTTGTCCCAAGTCTCTTTAGTGGATTTACAATGTGCAACTTTGGTGAATACCGTATCACTGAGACCATTCAAAAGTGCATTTGTGGCTTTGGAATTATTCTCACTGAGTTTCAATGCTTTGTCATTTGTTGGTGGAACTTTTGGTGTTGTGTATCCATCTACAATTGATTGACAAACTTGAAATCCTTGTGCCTGTATATATGTCTTCATCCTTATTCTACAAAAAGCATACTTTTGTCCATCAAATTGTGGTATTCCATTTTTATACAAGTTGGTACTCTCCATGATCTACCTCTCGATGGTTAAACTGATTTCTGAAGGAACCAGCTCTGATTCAATTGTTGGATTACTGAGAGGGGGGGTGAATCAATAATAGAGAAATTTAATCATTTTTAACCAAATAATCCAAGTGTTATGTCAATGTAGAATTATCATCCAATAATGAACAAATGAACAAATGAAAAATCATACACATACACAATACACCAATGTTTTACATGGAAACCCAAAGCGGGAGAAAACCACATAATGCTTTTTCTTATATGTATTGAATAATTACATTCATTGGAAGCACCAACTTCCTTTGTTTTCCAACTGCAACTGGAAGGAGGCTCCAACCCCCTAGTTTCTCGGGCTACAACTTGAGGGAAGCTCCAAGTCCCCAATTATCTGGCTACAACCAGAAGGAGGCTACAACCTCCTATGTTCTCTGGCTACAATCGGAAGGTGGCTACAACCATGTGTCCTTGCCCCGTCCAACTGCCCTAAAGTAGAAGTAGAATGATGGAACCATGTCACACTATCACTATGATATATATCGTTGTAAACCTATACCAATAAATCTGAACCATGCATCAACCTGTACCTCAACCTGTAATCAACTTTTACCATAAACAAGTGCATCAACCATGCGCCAACCTGTACCAAACAACCTGTAATCGACTTGTACCATAAACAAGTGCATCCAACCATGTACCAAGTATGTACCAATCATATTTCAACTACTCATCAACTATGACTCATCAATATGTACCAACATCATCAACTATACACCTTATGTATGTGCTAACTCATCAACTACTTGTCTCAACCATGTAATAAACATGTACCTCAAACAAAAGCCCTCATAAATATCATCACCAAATATGATTTGTAACTCTGTAATAGACCTTTTTTATATGATCACATACCTACAACCCTTTCTTAACTTTAACAACAGGGGACTAGCATTTTCATCAAACTTTTATTTAGTCTCACATGAATAGTTTTGGATTAGTCAACAACCCTGACTTGAAATAATCATAACTTTGTTCATGTAATGAATATATATCCAAAACTGATAGACAATGTTCTTCAGTGTGTTTTATGCAATTCCTCCAGGTGTCACTACTTGGAACCTCTCAAAAAATGAGTTATAGCAAGAATGGCATACCTTGTTGAATTATGTCTTATTCTAGAGAGCGACCTTGTAGAGCATGCCCCACACAGAATATTTGTTGAAATGATCTGAAACCATTACACAACATACTATAGACTATACTCTAACTGACACATTTGATCTTACTAAATTTGGATCTGTTATGAAGAAGTTTGTTTTAGACTAGTTTCAGAACTAGCCACAAACCCTATTTTCCACAGAGTGTAACTCCAAAAATACAATGACCCACAAGCTGAATGTTTTACCACAGATACTTGGATATGTTTCCTCAATTTCATAGAAATTTAACGATCTAAATCAATCTAGATAAAAATTTATTACGAAAATGGTGATATGACCTATAGATAACATACCTTAGAAAGCATCATCAAAAGAATTTATCCTTCCTTGAATTCAGACCTTCTTTTCTTCACCTTCCCTCAGACATTCGGCTTAGATATCCTTTGGTTACCTTAGAAACCTATAGATATTCAATATTATCAAGTGTGTTTAAAATGAGATAACCTTGCCTCTTATTTATACTCTCCAAGTAGCTTCCTTAAAAACATCTTCTAGGTCATATTGCCCACTTTCCTTATTTTAGGGTTAACCCAGTTCTAATTTCTCCATTAAATTTATTATTTAAATAATTTATTTTGTATTCAGTTTGAATTATAGTGCACTCATCACTTCACTTTATTATTTACCTTCTAAAATCTCTTAAACCACTTTGACTACTTTGACCTTTCGGGGCTTCTAGTTGACATATGAGGGTCCTCCAACTTCGTAAGGTCATAAATCTCAAACCGTTAGGAGTTATGTGACGTTCCACATACCACCAGAAATGGAATGAAATGTAACATCCATATAGAATATTATTACCTTCAAATATACCAAAAAGAATATTTTTATCCATCAAACAAACTTGGGTCTATTACCCAAACCTGGGTTCTCCAACTTCACATGGTCATAACTCTCTAACCGTGAGGAGTTATGTGACGTTCCACATACCATCGGAAATGGCATGAAAATCACTATCCATATAGGATAGTTTCGCTAACAAATTCACTATCCTTCATCTCATTAGTCCATAATTAATAATGGGTTCTCTTACTCTGCAAAACGTCTTCCCGTGAGGGCTTTCACCATAAGGGGACCACTTTGGAGTTCATCCATATTTACTTTTATCAACCATGACAAGAGAATAATGAGTCATATTTACATCAAACAATTTTGGGTGCATTACCTAAACCTTTGTTCTGCGGGGCTTTCTTCAAGGGTTGACATCAATGACAACCAACCTTAATCAACAGTATCCATGTGCCTCCCCATGTATCCTTGCCACCTGAAGTTCCCAAGAATGATGGATGGAAGGATATTGTTCACCCAATAGTCTCCCACCATCGTGGTTGGACAAACTTTTCATTACCTCCTTCTCCTCCACCTGTAAACCCAAATGCTCAAATGTCCCCTGTACACTCACCTGTACAGTCCTCCCATGCAAGAAAACAACTCAAAATCAAGGCTCACCATGTGCATGACAAAGGTAAATTTGTTGTTTCTCCCTCCTCTCCTTCAAGTGACTCATCCAAGTCAGTGTCATCCCTTATGCACTTGAGGGATGACTTCTCCCATGTCATTAGTGAGATCAATCCTCAAGGTTCCACCCAACCTAAGGCTATTTTTGGGAAGTCCAAAGGGGGAAGCGATGACAAAGGAATAATTGACTCTCAAAGTGGAAAATATGGATTTTGATTTATGTGTTTATAATTGATTTATTAAGGATAGTGAAGTGTCAAAATTTTTGGACAACAAACTATTTTTTGGGATATTGTGGATATTTACATGTTTTGGATATAATTTGAAATATTTCTGATATTCAAATTTCAAATTGTGGAAATAATTGTGGGAGCCTCAAGGAGGCATGTGTTTAATTGGTTGTCTAATTATGTTTATTTTTGTTTAGAAATAAAAGGGAGTCAAAAGGGGTCCCACCTACTTAGTTATTATTTTAAAAAAAGACCCTTAATTATTATTATTATTATTATTATTATTATTATTTCCCCTAAACTAAAATTAGTTAAGTTTTATTTAACTTAACTAAATGAGGTAGTTGAACTAATTCAACTAATTTGGAATGCATAAAATCCAAATGAGAAGGAAGAACAAGGGGAGAATAGAAGGAGAAAGCATACTAAGGTTTGCTCTTGAGTTTTATTAAGATAGTTCAGTTTTCATTCATTCTTCAATTTATTAAAGGCTTAATTCTCTTTTTGACAGTAGGGTCCTATTGTAGACAAAAAGGTTCAAAGTTGAACCATATCATTCATATACTTTCTTTAGAGGTGTTGATCTATCTTTGATATTCTATGTAGACTTGTATGTTTATGAATTGAGTTTCATGACTCATAAAGGATATTGTGCAGATTCAAGTGGGCAGCAGTCTATGGCAAGTTGATCCATATTTTAAAGTTCAGTTTTTACTTCTTGTCAGAGTCCTTTTGTGTAGTTTTCATCGGGGATATCTAAGCTTGACCTTGGTCATGCCCTCACAGGGATTTTTGTAAACATAAAGCTACCTTTGATTTCTTGGAATGAAATAAAGTGATTGTTATTCTGTCTCATTTGTGTTAATATGTGACTTGGTTATTTTTTATTTTGATCTCCACATTTACTTCCTGCAATCTGTATATGTTCAGAAAATTATATAAAAATGTTATATTTTGCAACAATCTTTTTATTTAAAAAAAAATAGCCTAAGCCCTTGTAATTAATACTTGTGGATTGGGAAATACATTTTGAGGCTATAAACATAGGGTAATATTCCCGACTATCTTGCCTTAGCCAAGAAAGATTTGAAAATGCTTGAGTAAGATAAATTCATATACTTTCCTCACCAGTTCCCTCATGACAAATGCACACCGGTCTATTTTTTTTTTAAACATAGTCTGTGCAGTTGTTTTTTACGCCCTGGTGTGCCCATCGTGTGCGCACCGGGCCCGCAATCATTTTTATCACTGATTTTTATTTAAACCATGTTCTGGTGAACGCACATTAAGCACATCGGTGCTAACTGGTGCAGATAGTGCATCATTTCTTTTTAAAAACATGTGATGGTGCCTCATATGGAATGCATCGGTGCACCCTAAGACAAAGTCACACCGTTATGCATTTAAAAAAAAAAATGCAGATTGTGGAGTCTTTTGTTGTACCCTGGTGCTGCAAGGGGACAACGATGCACTAGTATGAATTTTGGAAGAAAAATGCAAGATGAAAAATATGTTTGTTGTGCACCGGTGTGCCCTAAAATGGAGCATCGATGCTTTCGATCTTATTTTATATGATGCGCACTGTTGTTTTATTTTTTTTAAATAACTATGAAATGGTTTACCATTGTTTATTAACACTGGTGTGTTTATATATGGTGGCTCACTAGTGTGGTATAGTCTTATAAACGCATTATTAAAAAACATCCACTAAAACATCTGTCTGCGCACCTCTGCTATAAACATATTTTTGGGTTATTTTTATAGGGGCTTCCACAAAAACCTTCGCTATAGGGTATTTTCCTTGTAGTGTAAGAAGATCAAGGGATTTTCCACATGCATTTCAAGGATGGAGCGGTCATGTAAAGGAAGTGACAATGAGACCCTACTCCTACAACCACATAAGAGATGAGATCAGTTATGTGAAGAAGAAGATACTTTCCAGTATATCGTAAACATTACATTCTATGG
>JASDQU010191198.1:23524-33574 GCA_032191745.1 Picea mariana
ATGTGACCTCCCCTCATATGACTGTAGCCTTCTTCAAGGTTCATCGATGCAAAGCACCTGATGTTCTTCCCTCAAGACTCCCGAAAACCCGATTTCTGAAATACCGAAACTCTTTGGTTCCCGTCTTTCTCCTCCCTTCACGATTTCGGGTTTTCCAACACCGAAATGCTGGCTCTCTTGGTCTTCAGGATTCCCGAAATGCCAAATTTCGGTATCTCGAAATACCTTCCCCTGGTTCTT
Organism: Picea mariana; assembly: GCA_032191745.1. Classification (NCBI taxonomy): domain Eukaryota; kingdom Viridiplantae; phylum Streptophyta; class Pinopsida; order Pinales; family Pinaceae; genus Picea; species Picea mariana. The sequence goes on from JASDQU010191198.1 coordinate 23,765, forward strand.
CAATTTTCACGATTTTAGGTTTTCAATCCCCGAAAACCTATGAACCCTTGTCTTCAGAACTCCTGAAGTTTCGAACTCCGATATGCCGAAATGATGCCTCCCGCAAATCCTTTCGGACTTCACGTTTTGGGTTCTCCCGTTGCACTAAGCCCTCGCTGACCTCTGATACTTTTGGTACCCCAAATATCGAAGTACCCTCCTGCTGCCATGTGTCCTCTCCCTGGATGCTTCGGATCCTCTTTCAGATTTCAGGACTCCACGATCCTTGTGGCACAATTCCTCTGTCTTTTCAAATCCCTGGTATCTGAAAACCCGGTGGATTCCCCGATCTCCGCCACATGTCCTCCTATGAAGGGACTGTCCAGATCATTTTCAGGACTTCACCGTTGATGAAATCGAAAGACTCCCCTCTGTGCTTCCTGATGTATGAATCCCTGAAATGGGTGATCTCACGACATGTGTCCTCCACTAAATGGATAGCTCATATCTCTTCGATTATTTTGGGACTATTTCTATGGAGTGTCTCGATATTTCGCCATCAGGACCTCTAAAATCCCAAACTTTGAAATCTCGATATCCACGCCTATTTCAAGACTTTTCTCCTCTGCTCACGAGGGTTTAAACCTCATTCTTCTTCTGACAAATCCGACAGCTATCGACTGCCTGAGTGAGATCTGACGGTCCAGATCCACTCCCTTCCTATGCACTCTCCTATTGTTATCTGGACGTGAAAATTCAACGGTCCATATCTTCCCTTCGACTCGATCCGATGGCAGCTGTGCTCCTCTAGTTGAGGATGCGCTTTCTTCTGATCCTTGGAAGATTTTCCAAAAGCCAAGGGCTTCGACCTTTGCTTTTCTTCTCTGCGAGTTCTTCCACAGTTAATCTTGCTTGCGTTCTCAAAGACTCTTTCTCTCCTAAGATTATCTCAGGATCAACCCTCCAAAGGGTCTCCTCTTTGGCCTATGCAACCTTTGGTGGCCTCTGTGCGTAAAAGCACTCTCCCTCTTGAGCTTGGCATTCTATGAAACCTTAAAAGGTTTCCATGACTCCTGCACACCTTGCAGAATCTCTGCATGCTAACTTGGTGCTATCTCTTCTGAGCTTCTCCACTACTCAAATCTCTAAGGGGACTTTACCCTTTTCCCTCCTTCTCTTTCAGATGGAGAATTTGATGCCCTCCTGGCACTCCTTTGCTTAAGAAAACTTCTTGCTGAGACTATAGGGTGTTCAGTAACCCTGTGAAGATCCCTCCTTGGACTCTTCTTCAGTTCCAAAACTCAAAGGAGTTCTTTCCTTCTGTTCTCTATCTACACACTGACTTAATGCTCTCCTGGCAGAGTCTCCTCTCAATGCAACCTGTGCATTTACTCAATGCCCACCTGGCAGAGTTCTTGCAGAATCCTGCAGTGATCCTATCTTCCACTGTGTCTTCCTCTACATAGTCTTATGTTCAAGGTGTTCAGTAACCTTGAGGTCTTCTCCTCGAGTCAATGATTTCAAGTGGTATTCCCTCCTGGCACGTCTTTTTCCAAATTCCACAGAATTGGAAGTGCTCTCTAAGCACTAGCTATCAGAACCCGCAGTGTTCTGTCACACCCTCTTAGCGTGAAGCCTCAAAGGTCCCCTAAACCTAAAATCAAACAACTCCTCAGATAGCAGAACCTATCTGACCTTGCAAATTCATACCTAACATACATTCACAGCATATAATGAACACACATAGACATCCATTCAACACATAAGCATACACAGAATCATACAGGAAACTGTCTCTTTGTATTAACATGAAAATGCTTGTTTACAAGGTGTTCTGAGGATGGACTGTAACAGAGTCTCAACTCTCTCTCTCTGCTCTACTCACTCAAATTCTCTATTCCCTCTGAGACTAACTCAAAACAAGACCAAAATGATATTTTACATGAGGGGGCTCTTCGAGCTCTTCCCTCCAAGCTACCTACCTTATTCAATTTACATTGACTTACCAATAAATGGTTGTCTAGTCCGAATCAGAACTAGATTGCAGCCTTACAACCATTAAAGGATATCTACATCTTTGCCCGCGCAAAGGCGTGGCTTCATGGCTCAACGGCCTTACATGCATTTAATTACATTTACATTCAAATTTTAAAATGTGAGAGGGCTGGTGCCTCTTCTCCTCATTGAATGTGTGCGCTGATGTGTACTGGCTAGCTGGCGCATGGCTGGCATGGAGAGATGCTCCTGCATAAACTAGTCATGTTTAAGCTTACAGATCTACCTTTAGATAAAAGGAACCTACTTTGATACCAATTGTGGGACAACTGAGAGGGGGGGGGGTGAATCAATTGTTACAGTGCTTAAACAACTATGCTTATTTTAAACTCTTTGCAGAGCACTTAATAACAATCAAAATAATGCAGGGAGGTAAGAAATAGAACATTCGACATCAGTCACACATATGAAATATACAGAGACAGATATTTCCTAAGGAAATCCATAAAGGGTAAAAACCTCTTCTTCTTAGTATGATAAGTAATCTTTACATTCTATACATTATCATACATATGAGCTCCAACTCATTGTGAGGCTACAACCTCTGTTTTGGAAGCTACAACTTGCTGAGAGCACCAACTATTTATTTTCTCTAGCACCTACTAGAAGGAAGCACCAACGCTCCGGTTTCTCTAGCACCTACTAGAAGGAAGAACCAACTCCCTGGTTTCTCTAGCACCCACTAGAAGGAACCACCAGCTCCCTAGTTTCTCTAGCACCCACTAGAAGGAAGCACAAACTCCCTAGTTTCTCTAGCACCCACTAGAAGGAAGCAACAACTCCCTAAGTGTTCCAGCACCAACTGGATGGAAGCACCAACTTCCAATCACACAGGCACCAACCTATAAAATAGAGAACAATAGTTCTCCCTTGCACCTCCCTACCACCCTGGCTTTTCTGGTTGCAACCAGATGGAAGCTACAACTCCCTGTGTTCAAGCACCCACTTGAACCTCTGAGGACAACAGTCCTCCCTAGCACCTCCCAACCACCCTGAAATATCAATTTTTTCTACTGAAACTTATTACAGTGATATAATGTTCATCAATGGCTTACAAGTCTCATCACTATTCTGCTACACGGCCCTGCTCTGTCTGCCTCACTGTCTTCCTGCACACATGTCTTATGCTTTCTGATCTTTTGACTTTTATGCTCTGTGTGCCATGTCCATTCAATGCACCATTCATCTTCTGTGTATTTCAGCTGTTGCACTCTACCTCCTTCTACACACCTGAATCACTCTCAACAGAACACAATCTCTTCTCTATTCTGTGTTTTTATTATCTCTGTGCATCTTCTACATCCTCTATTCACAATGCTTCTGCATTCTCTCCCCATGTCGAGTGCTCTACCTGATCATCATTGCAACTCTTCATCTTCTCTAGTGGTTAAACCCATGCGTCCATCATCACTGGGTGTTATGTTGAGATTCCTTAGCCTCTCTAGCTGTCAAGACTCTTCGTCTTCTCTGTCACATTCTAGCTCATTCCCTCTATTGCAGTTCCAGGCTCCAATGGTCTTACATATGTCAATAGCCTCTATGAGCAGTCTTCATGCCACTAGAAGATGCCTCGAGACTCTTCATCTTCTCTGGAGATCACCCTAAAGTCTCTTCGAGTCCTCTGGCAGAAACCGTTAGTCATTTCTAGCAGTTACACTATGAACCTCCAAGAAAACGCATCAACAACTGAATCACCAACCATCCAAGAGTCATGATTCAGTTCTTCTAACTGAATCGTAACTAATCGATTAATTGTGAAGAGAAACAGTAGCCCTTTGACCAGATTTCCAAGTATCCAACACCGTTGGATTACAAGCACAGGGTCTCACGTTGATTTCGCCATTTCACATTTCGACATTTCGGCATTTCGGCATTCCTGTGGTGAAGAGTCTCGACTCTTCATGTTACGATCGCCAAAAAGGAGCTTAGCTTGGTGATAGNTGGATTACAAGCACAGGGTCTCGCGTTGATTTCGCCATTTCACATTTCGACATTTCGGCATTTCGGCATTCCTGTGGTGAAGAGTCTCGACTCTTCATGTTACGATCGCCAAAAAGGAGCTTAGCTTGGTGATAGCTCCTCCCTCTCACATGACCACTGACGGTGACCACAACCTACACCAAAAGGTGTTTTTTGCATTTCGACATTTCACGATTTTGCATGTCGTGAATTCCTATTGCAAGGCATCTCAACTCTCCAAGTCACGATCTCTAAAATGGAGTTTATTTGTTAGTACCTTCCTCCAACTCTCAACAATGTGACCATAGCCTATGACCACTCGCTAATCATTTGAGCGCTTCACTCTTCAGATCAACGGTCCACAATCCATGGTGATCGGATGGCTATCCTCTGCCCCAGAACTTTAGCTTTCGAGACTTTGGGGGAGAGTTGATGCTAAATATCTTGAAACTAAATTCCTATAATGATGTCACTCGATGATGTGTTTTGATCTATGTGTCTGCCACATGTCACTCAGAATTGTGATTTCCAGGTTCCTGAAATGCCAAATCAACTTGACACTTGTCCTTATATGATTACACCATGTGTCCTTTCTGACGTAGGCTGCCAACTGTCCTTGTTGACATGGTCTTCCACATTCACCTCCTGGGTCTGACGGTGCAGATTTTTCCTTGATCCAACTACTAGGATTATTTCATGATTTCGCATATCGCGATTTTGAGAGGTTAGGGAACCCCGTTCCTTTGACTTTCCAGTCAGAAAAATGATGATCTTTCGCCACGTGTCCTATGGACCCAACGGTCCAGATCTTATCGTGATTTCGAAACTTCATGGGCCTTCATTTTGTATGTTTCTAGATTTCGGGGCTCGCTACTTCAAAGGTTAAAGTTCCTTTGATCTTTGATTTCCCGGTCTACGAAACTCCGAAATGGAGTCTTTGTTGATGTGACTATTTTGGGATTTCATCGTTTCTCATTTTGCAACTTAGGGACTCCTATGATGAAGAGTCTTGAATCTTGACTCCTCCAACTCCTGGTATCCAAAACTCCGAAATGGAGTCAGATCAACGGTCCACAATCTTGATGATTTGACGGTCCAGATCTTTTTGTGATTTCGCATATCGCGATTTCATCATTCTTGTCGTGAGTTTCCTTGACACCTCCAACTCCTAGTATCGGAAACTCTGAAATGGAGATTAAGTTTTGGTTTTGCATTTCGCGATTTTTTTTCATGAGTTGCTTCCTTGACTCCTCCAACTCCCGGTATCCAAAACCCCGAAATGTTGTGGTTTCTCATTTCACAATTTCATCATTCTTGTCGTGAGTTGCTTCCTTGACTCCTGGAGTTTTCACTTCTGATATTTCCATGCAATCATTGTTGCACTGTTGGTCTTGATATTTTCCATCAATGACAAACACACATACTCTACCTCTGTCTGAAAGCATGCCAATAGACCCACCAACCATTTCTTCAATGGATTGTCTTACTATCTTTGGGGATTGAATTTCATCTCTCATCTCTTCAAATATTGTCTTAACTTATTCTTTCTTTTGGACATATGTGGAAGCTTCTTGTACTTCTTTCTCTTCTTCTTGATTTTTCTGTGTTTCCGAGGATTCTATGCAAGCATACTCCATTTGTTGAGCTAGTTCCAATTCTTTCTTAATTTCTCCTTGCTGGATACGAGGAAAGTTCCTAGATTTTCTTGTATAGGTTCTAAAGGGCCTATCTTTTTCTTGAAATTCCTCTTCATCCTTTACCATAATCCTTGTCATTTTTCTTGGTCTCATGGGATGTTTTGAGATTTTTTCCTCATGAGTCATAATGATCTGCACCTCATCATCTTCTTCATCATCAATTGGAATAAATTCCTCCTCTTCATGTTCTTTTTTCATTGTGTCAAACTCATTGTCAATTAGAATCTACTGCCATGAGATATTTTATTTTGCAATTCATATGTAACAATCATTTTGATTAATCTATGGTGATATATGTTTTTCTCTATATCCTTCTCATGTTTTTGAACTCCTTTATCCATATTTGAAAGAATTTGATGGAAGTAGTAGGGCATATTGATCTCAATGTCATCTCTCAAGTGTTGCAATAATTTATTATGTTATAAGTAGATGATACTAAATATCCCTTCACAAGTAATGAATTTTGGTATGATATAAGACATCTCATCCCATGGATCTATCAACCAGCTTCTTGCAATCCCATTCTTCCAGTTTACTAATGCTGACCTGCTTTTAGATATGAATGTGACCCAAGATTTATCCTTAAATTGTTTACTTTTGAAATGCCTCTCTCACTACTGAGATAACCCAGTCACATGTGAAACAGTATCTTCAGATAGTCTTATGGTGAGGTTACCCATTGTGGCCCTCTCACCATCAAATGAACAAGAAAATTGCATACTAACTTTTTCATTAAATCCATCAAATTTTTCAAGGAAAGATGTCCATTGGTGTTTTTCAAGGAGCTCTAGAAAATATTTATGGATTGAAGTTGAATCAAATTTTGTTGGTTCGATCCTAGAGACCATGATGGTTTTAAAAAATAAAAATCCTCTTCAACTACCATGTTTCCAAGTCTGCAATTTTCTCCTTTGTCAAAGCCCAACGTTTGACACAAATGCTAATGCCCTAGTTTTATTTTTATATTTGTTTAAAAAGAAAAAAGAAATCCTCAATTTCTTGTTCTCAAGAACACGATTTTTGCATCAATTGGCGGTTCCATATGAATTTTCTTACCTATTGATCCATATTTTGAACTAAATGGACTCTATCTCTGTAATTGGTAGCCCTAAATTTTGCTTCTTGTTCCTTCTCTGGTTCAACAAAAATGAATTTCAGAGAAGATTGTCTCTGTTGTAGGAAAATCTCCCTGCGGACAGGTAGATCGCCTCTAAGAGCTTGACCCTAAATCTAGACAGAAAATGCTTAACATGGACACTGAATTCCTTTCAAATATATCTAAACTAACACATGAGAAGGAAGGATAACGGAAGTACCTCTTTATTGACGTTTGTCCCTGGACGCTCCGAGTTGCGCTCCAATCCTTTGCTCCTCGCTGAGTTCTGCAGACAAAAAAGATACGACCACTTCCTACTCTATTGATATTAGCTTGAAAATAGATCTATGAATTAATGATAAGTTCATGTAACATTAGACACAAACTAGAAAGAAACAAGCCAAGCGTGTCATATTAATGAGAATAACGAGAGCAGTACTTACAATCGTAGATGCGAATGCGACAGCTTCGTCAAGTCCTCTTCGTCTAACCCTTGCCTGAAAGATCCACAACTTGGATGACAACAGCTTTACTCATCACTCTCCTTTGGTTGACTGTGTATTTCCTCCAAGATCATAGGTTTCATACTAGCAGTTCTTCCCCCTTTCCACCATCATAGAGCCTGCTTATATAGGTTAATTGGAGCTTAACCTCTTGAGTTATCTTTAGAACAAGTTGAGAACTTCCTCCTTAGATCAGGGATCTCTTGATGAAACCAAGAATTCGAATACAACTGCCTCCTAATCTTGAAATATCCTCCTCTTATTCTCCTCAACGGGCCAACCACTACCTCAGATTAGGCAACGCTCTCTTAGAAGGGGCATCAGAGCGCTGTAGCGCTCCCTGGTAAGTTATGGAGTAGTGCCAGCGCTCTCAAGATGAGCAGTGCTCCTTCAAAGGGGGCAGGGGAGCGTTATAACACTCGCTAAAGCCTTGTAGGAGAGTGCCAGCGCTCCCAGAGCTGATATAGGGGAGCGCTCCCCCTCAAAACCTCTGTTTCAAAGCTCTATCCAGGTGTTAAGAGTTATTTGACTTCAGTAGATCAGTTCTTCTTCTTCAACCCAAGCACATGAGGTGTTCTAAGTGTCTCCTTAGTGTCGTCGGCATGGCAGTATGCTCAAACATCGTTTGTGACACTTGTGTCCAACTTGCAACACTTGCGAAAGTTGTAAGGGAGATGCGACACTTACAACAACTGAGAGGAACATGTGACACTTATCCAACTGAGTAATTTTGACGTGTAACAGATTGCCCCCCAAAGTATGAAGTTAGAAGATGCCAACTGATAACTGAAATACTTTGTAAACGTCCAAGCAAGGGTATAGACTCGGAGAACCTGACAGAAGCTGCACACCAACATCCAACAAATATCATGACATATTTCAAAACCCAAGGTAGGCATACCTATGCTTGGGTGATCAAGACTTGCAAGATATGGACGCCATAAAATACACTGCGGATCCATAATTGTAATGATAAAAAGGTATAGACACTGAATATACACTATGGATCTATACTCTGATGACGTGGACTGATCATAGCCATGAAGAATACACAGTGGATCTACGGGATGACAAGACATAGCCACAACCAATACAAAGTGGATCTATGTAATAGTGTATGTGTTCTTTGTCCAATAGAAATTTCTTCGCAGCCTGGGCAAAGCATATATCAAAGTGATCGCTCAACCCAGGGTCTTCTTACCAATCCCAATCTGGTACGAATCTGACCATGCGAATAGGTGGCCTGATGTCGAACATGGCAAAAACCACTTGATTACCGGTCAATGGTGTGAACCGTTAACAAGTGCGAGGGAGATCACCATTAATGCCAATGATTCCCAAGGTACCCTAGTACATTCTAGTGAATGTGAGTAGATGAGATGAGGTCGAACATCCGTGGAATCATTCGATCAGGGGTCAATGATGTAAACCCACTGTCGAATGTGAGGAGGCCTGCCATTGAGGCATGCAAGTCCCAAAGTACTAACTAGTTTCTAAGTCTGATTCTCAGATAATGTGTTGAAGTCGACAGGAATAGACTCGTCGAGGGAGGGCCTTGATGTATCCCCCATCAATGACATGAAATAGACATGGAGATGTAATTGGAAAATTAAATGGACATGGACTGACACAGGTTTTGAGGCAAGATATTTCGAATGGCTGACTCTCGAGGTGGATACTTCCCTTGAACACTGAGGCACAACAACAGGACATGACATGGACCAAAACTATGCAGTGGGTATCGTGACTTGTGTCAGGTGACCCAAAGGAGTGAAAGGAACTCAAAGGATTGGCTTAGTGCAAAGGTTCAGCGGATTATGATATGTGCAAATGACAAAGTGTCGTGTTCAAGGGCAACTCTAAGAAGTGTTGGATGATGTTCTCAAGAGACTGTTTGGCTTGCTCCTTTCAATTTTTCCCCCATCCAGATAGATGAGTACCTCTTTTTGGTTTAATGAGCTCGAGGAGGATAACACGTGCTCAATAGAACTCACCTTCGGTAAGTTCCTCTTCCTTTGTTTAACGAACCGGAAGAAGTAAGGGTTCAGTCCCATATGGGTCTGTCGATGTGTGATTTAACGAGTCTAAAGACAAAAAGCTCGAAGGTTTTTCGGGATTATAGAGTTTGGAAAAACACTTAAAAGAGAACTCTGTCAGTTCCTTTTTCTTACAATAGTCCAACAAGACCGAAAAAGGGTTAAACTATCGCTCGAAAGACGCCCTTTTTGACCTTTTAACGAGTGTGAAAGGAAGCAAGGTCACTCGACAATCTTTTCATATTTAGAGAGTCTGAAAAGGGTTTAAAGAAGACTCCATGGGGGTTCCTTTTTCATGTGTTCGTATCTATATGGGTCCGAAAAAGAGATAAAAGTTTACCCGGTTACGTTCTCATATTATCGAGCTCGAGAACGAACTAAGACTATGCTCATAAGTGTGATAAGGTGAATAATCCATCAGGACTGCCAAGAAACCTGCGATGCCAAAACTACAAACCAAGGTTTAGTGAAGACATTATATCATT
>JASDQU010191199.1:0-20123 GCA_032191745.1 Picea mariana
TTCTGATACTAATTGATGTTGTCAGACTATCTCTTCTTTCCTTTGCCTGCTGTCTGCAAGAAAATTCAAGCTCTGATACCACTTGGTGCATCCCCCCTTCCCTCCTAGGGGTTGCTCGACCTCCTGATCAAGGATCTTCAAAAATCTGAGTTGGATTAGCTCCTCGGGACCCTGCTAGCCCCAATTAATTTTAACATAGGCCCTTTTTCTCCTTAGGCACAGGTCCTATAGAACCCGCTGGCCCTTTTCTTTGGCGCTTCTGGTAACACTTAAGTGGCGAGCGCTAACTCCTCCGCTAGGCCCTTCTTCAATATGACCACACGCTATAATCGCCAGCCAACCCTTTTCACGACTTTGAGATTCGACTCTTTTGACCGCAGCTTACCCGTTTTTCCCCGAACTCCAGGCCCACGAAATCACCTAGACCATATCTATGGTCCGTGCTTCTCTGACAACCAATGACTGTTATCTACTTCGGGACTCCCGGCTTGGGGAGTTCCGAGCGTTACATCACCTTTTTCTTTCGAAGTGCTCCATACCCAGAGCTTCAGATCAAGCGCCACGTGCTCCTCTCGATCAATGGTTGAGATTGTCCTTCATTCCCACTTCGAGCGAATTGCAGTCAATGCCCCTTTGCTCCTCTTTCTCCCAGAGTATCAATCCTCTGAAGTGGAATATCTTCCGCCACACGTCCTATCCCAACGCACGACTCAGATGAACTCTGACGCTCTGACCTTTGGGAGTTCGCATGCCTTCACACTTCAATTCCTCCGAAGTGACTTTTCTGCGCTCTCCTCATGTCCCTTGGGAAATCAATGGTCCACGCTCCCCTTTATGATCAATGACCCACAGGAACTTCGGGCTCCGATGCTTCGGTGAATTCCGAACAACCACCATGTGAATCCTCTGGAGTGGAAAACCTACGAAGTACACAATCTGCTAACACTTGTCCAATTACGATGGACAACTTGGATGGACTCCGACGCTCCAGCCTTCGGGAGTTTTCACTCCACCCAATTCCACTTTCCTTTGTAGTTCTCTTGCTCCAGAGTGCAGGATCTAGTGAAACCTTTCCTTGCAGTATCAACGACCCAGATCTGCTTCGGCTCCCGATGACTTCGGGAGTTCTTTCTATCTCCACACCTTGGATCTTCCGAAGTACCACTGCTCCAAATTCCACGATCCCCTGACATGCGTCCTTTTCAATGGACGACTCAGATCTCCTCCGGCTCCCTGTGAATTCGGGAGTTTGTTCGCCTTTCGCACCCCCTTCCACCCGGAGTGCTTCCTTCCAGAGTCCACAATTTGATGCCACGTGCCTCCTGGCGATCAACGACCAGGATCTACTCCGCTACTTCGAGCTTCAAGATTTCTGTAAGCTCCACACATGCTTTTCCCTGAAGTGCTATTCTCTGAAGTACGCGGATCTCTGCCATGTAACCTTCTGGATCCAACGGTCCAGATTTACTTCACCATTTCGGAACTTTGGAGATTCTGCAACCACCGCATCCCAGATCTCCCATAGTGCAATTCCTCTGGAGTCTCAGATCTATCACCACGTGTATCCTGATGATCAATGACTAGGATCTGCTCCGGGCTTCGGAGCTTCGACGATTTTGCACTCTTCTCAACTGAAAATTCCCAGAGTGTTATTTCTCCGGAGTTTCGGATCTTACGCCACCTGTCTCTTTGGAGTCCGCTCTCTTGTGCACTTTAAAAGAGGTTAAGTCTCATGCACTTTACCTGGATCCAACGACTGTTGGTCCATCACGCTCAGATTCGACGACTAGGATCTGTTCTCCTCCTCCACGCAGTCCTTATGGTGTATGGATGTGGAATTCAACGGTGCAGATCTCTTTCTCTGCAGTTGATCTGACAACTGCTGTTGCTCCTGCTCCTGAGATTTTGCTTTCTCCCGAATTGAAAGGATTTGCAAATGTTAAAGGATGCGGCTTTCAGTCCCCCTGCAAGCTCGACTGCTTAGGTCTTGACTTTGCTTCTCCTCTTGAGCTTTCAAACTTGAAGCAAGTTCGTCTCCGACGCACACCTTGCACTATCTCCAATGAGAACCTGCAATGTCTTCACAATTTGAACCTGTAAAGGTCCTTGGCCCCCATTCACTGTACAGGGTCACTGTGCACACTTGCACTATCTTTCCCGAGCCTTGCAGTTGCTCGAATTTGTAAGAGACTCAACACTCTACTTCCTCCAAAGGAATTCTTGTGCCCTTCTGACACTTAACGCTCATCCTCCTGAGCTTATGAGGAGTTGAAACACTCCACTTCTGGCGCACTCCTTGCACCTGTCTGAATCTTTAGACTTTCTCAACACTTGTCTAAGTGTTGGCCTGGTGCACTCCTTGCACAGGTCTTCTCCTGAATCCTAAAGTCTTCAGGCTCACTAATGCATCTCCTACATTTGATCAATGCACACCTCGCAGAGCTTTCCCCCCCAGAGTGTTCAACAACTCTGGTTTACATGAGCTTTAACTGCTCGTACCTCTGAGGTATCTGTCCCTTTGTTCCTTGAAGGAATATCTGTGCCCTCTTGGAAACTTCTGCTCAAAGCACTCCTTGCTAAGCTTACATAGTGTTCAGTAACTCTATGGATATCTTCTCCTTGCCACTTCTCTTCTCTCTAAACTCGAAACATAGTTCTCTTGTGCACTCATTGCACTCACTCAATGCCCACATGGCAGAGTCTTTCAAAGTATTCAACAACTTTGACTGTGATTTATCTGCATAGTCTTTCCTCCAGAGTATTCAGTAACTCTGAGGATCTCCTTGAGTTTGTAAATGTTCTGGTGTGCCCTCCTGACACGTTCTCCTATGAACTCTAAACATAATTCAGATACGCACTCCTTGCGTTGGCTCACAAAGTTTCCAATGCTCTGTCATGCACTCCTTGCATTTAGCCTAAAGAATCCATAAATAATCCAACAAACGCACAAACAAATAGTGGAATCTATCTTATCCCTACAGATGGAAACATATCTCATACATCTACATCATTCATTCATAAACGCACATATAACATTCATTAAACACAAGAACTCATAGACAATGAAATCTTTTATTTTGTATTAATATCTGAATGTTAATTACAATATGTGCAAGCTTAGACTGCAACAGAGTCTCAGTTCTCTCCTCCTCTCTTTTTCTTACAATGATTTTCTATCGACTTTCAGCAGCCCCTACTGGGCATATTTTACAAATATTTATACTAGAGGGGCTCATTGAGCCTTTCCCTCCAACTACTCTAGTGGTGTCTAATCACCATTTACATCGCCTATCTACTAAGGTAGATTACATTGAATGAACATCTAGTCTGAATCAGATCTAGATCAACCTACTGTTAGCCATTAAAGGCGACCTCAACTACAACTTGTACAAAGGCATCAACTCGTCTCTTCCAACCTTACAACATTTAATTGCATTTAAATACATTGAATTTTTTAAATTCAAGGGAAAAATGAGAGGGCTGGTGCCTCTCCCCTTCTTGAATGCATTTTGATGTGCTAAAAAGCTGGCACGTTGCTGAGGTGGAAAGGATGCTCCTGCATCACCAGGTTTGAGCAAGGAAAAGAGCATAAAGTCAAGCAAACATTATGAAATCCAGAAAGATTCAATGCAACATGTTTATATGTTTTAAAAGTTGGAGCGATACATACCTTGATACTCGAACTTATTACCTCATGGAGCAAGACTCATTTCCATTTCAAGACTAGGCCGGTGTGATGGATACTACTGTCGATGGCATGTGGGATCTGCTGCGGAAAAAAGGGTCCCTTCGGGGCCATGCTCAAGTCGTTTGGCTCTTGGCACTCCATGTCTAGGACCTGTGGGCCTCGAGACATGATCTCCTTAGTTACCCCTAAGTTTGGGGGTAACAAGCTCAAAGATTGTTGTTTCAGATTCAAATAGGAAGTTAAAAGAGATATTAGATTCAGATTTGTAAGATTCCAACCAAGGGAAAGATGCCCCACCACCTCTTAGTTCAGCTAGAAAGTCAATATGGCTACAAAGACATTGTAGGATGCACATGAACTAGTCAAAGCACCTAATTCTACATTTTGGGTGAGTCATCCATCTAAGAACTTCCTACGTTTGTTGCTTTAATGACTTCTATTCTTGAGACAAAGCCTTCCATCTTTGAGGAGGCCACTACAAAGCATGTATATGTGATGCCATGATAGAGGAGTACAACTCCATCTTCAATAATTTTGTTTGGGAGATAGTTCCAATACATACTGGAAATTAATGATTCAGTCCATATGGTTGTACACGATTAAACAAACAACTAGTCGGGTCATTGAAAAGTACAAGGCCAAGTTTTTTGTTAGAGGATTCTCTCAGAAATAGGGAGTTGACTATGATGAAATATTTTCTTCGATTGTTAGGTATACCTCTATGTAAACCATCATGTCTTTACCATCTTGGCTTACTTGGTCTTTATATAAGATGGATGTAACGACAATATTTTTTAATGACATGATTGGGGAAGAGGTATACTATATAAATTGTCCAAGATGTTTTGAGATACATGGGCGAGAGACCCATGCTTGTAGGTTGAAGAAATCTCTTTATAGGTTGAAATAGGTGCTCTAAGCATGATACTCCAAGACAAATGAGTATTTGTTGAAGTTGAAAATTTCTAAGACATGTGTAGACTCTATTATTTATTTTTTATATAATAAATATAATATGCTTGTCTTGGTTCTCTGTGTAGACAACCTTATCATTATAAGCAAATTTTCCTGGCTTATTTGGTGGTGTAAGAAGAAATTGAACACTGAGTTTGACATGAAGGACATTGGTTTGTTGCACTATTTTTTGGGACTATAGGCTTGGTAGGTTGTATGTAAAGTCTTCCTTGGACAAGCGAAGTATACTGTGGAAATTCTAAAGAGATTTCAGATGTTGGACAACAAACCCATATCCACTCTCATTGTTCCAAATCCAAACTTAAGTCATGTTGATGATTCATATTTGGTTGATCCCACTTGATATAGGGTACATAAGAGAACAATGATCCTAGATTATATTCCTACATATTCGCAGGTGGTTGACACTTTGAAAAATCCCCTAGCAAAGCCAAATCTAAGATGTTGAGAGAGAAGCTTGGTTTGATGGAGAACATGTTCATCAAAAAGAGAGAGTGTTAGTTTTTTGTTGCTCCAAGCTTGTTTCTCTTTAGCCATTGATTTTTGTCATTTCTTTTTTTTAGGGATTTTATTTATTTATTTTTAACAATGTTTTTATAGACTACAGTTGATTGGTTGGCCAATGATTAGTGAGTTATTTGCATTTAAATAATTAGTTGAGTGTTTGGCATGCAATGATATGTGGTTTCCACATAGAGGAGTGTGTTGGACGTGTCACCACTACATGTATAAGTGTGCTTGACATGTGTCTACCTATTCTTGGTACTATGAGACACATTACTTGGGGAGTTACACTTTTCTATTATTGGACATTTTTGCATGCATGGACCCCTTTTTCTATAAAAAGAGATGGATGACACATTATAAAATGAGTAGAAGTAGTCATCGTAAATATTCTTCAAATGTTAATGAGAATTTATGTGATTGTTGCTACAAATTTCTAGCTTTTTGGTTTTGATTTGCAAATTTAGTATTTGTCATATCTACACTTCGTCACTTGTCAGACTCGTCTAACATTTTGGTATGCAATGTCTACACTCTTGATATATACTCTTGTGCTTTTATTTTTCAAAAATTGGAAGTTTTAATTGGTATTTCTTAATAGTTTTTAGGTTTAGTTGTTGGGTAAAATATGAACGCAGATCTCCTATCGTGAATTAGAAAATTTCATCGTTTGCACTCTCCAACTCTTCTTCTTGCCATTGAGGTCTTCTATTTCTTGAAATATTCTTTATCCTTTGTACCCTTTGTCTTCGAGCATTCAACCACTCCAATGTCACTTCACTTCCTTAGATTTGAAGTCACTCTTTGCTTCCTTCTTCCTCTCTTAATATTTTCTCTCTTTCTTGCAACCAACCCTCACACAAGAACTAACCTACTCTTCTTCGAGGTCAATCTTCCTCTCCTTGAGACCAACCCAATCACCCTCACACTACAATGATTTAATCCCCATCCTCATGACCTTTGGGCTTCCAATAAATCCAAATGCTTGACCACAATGATTTACCTTTTCCTTTTTTAGGCTTGGCCTCCGTGCCACATCATCACTTCTTCATTTTTCTTTGCCTGACCTTTCATCTTTCTCTATACATACAACCAATGATTAAATTTGAAGGGTGGGCCCTAATTTCATATAGAAGGGTATATATTAATGTATCCCTTCCATAATGAAAATCTTTGAAAAAAAATACATTTAATTTGACAACAATAAATTAACTAGACACTTCATTAAAATAAAGTGTTAAATAGAATATTACATTTACAATCAAATTTATACATTAATTCATAATTCCTACAGTTCCAAACCATAAATTTCTATTTCTTTTGAAATCCCAACATGAAACCAATCATTAAACCCACCACACAATTTCAATGCCAAACCACTCAACTCACCTAAAACCTCTCAAAAACCACTACTCCAATACCACCATTAAAATGAAGACACAATATAACTTACAATTTAACATAAATTCATTCCATATTGCCATACTTTAATACCACACAGATGCCCCCAACTATCCCAATAAAATGACTTACATGAATAATCTTGGCCAATACAGTGAAAGAACAAATACATAAACAAAATTCTACAGTATCTAGGTTGTCAAACACATACAAAAAACATTTAAAAGGAAATACATATTCGTATTGTTGCTACATACATCTTCTTCTTCTCCACTACTACTATGGATGTTGGTTTTCCTCCCTTTCTCTGATCACCACAAGAGGTCCTATCATTTCTCTATGATATACTCACTGAGTAAAAACAATCCTATATCAAAAAAACCCAAAACAAGAACACACAAATTTCTTAGGGTTGTAATTCCATTGTTTAATGGTGAATTTAAAGAATTGGGAAATTCCTCAATTGGTCTACTCATCCTGGAAGTGAAACCATAGTCATGGGTTTGACCCTTACATTGCAGATGCTGGACACACCAACCCATAGGAATATTGAGCTTCATTGAGCTCCTGGTCTAATGGCGACTAAGACAACATCCAATAACCACGACCCCATTACATATTTTGGTTCTAGGATACCCTTGGTTCTAGGATCCTCCTGGTAGGGATTAGTGCAAAAGAAAGACATTAGCTTGGTTTCAAAGACCCACTAAACCCACAAAATTGCACTGGTTTTAGATACCCACATTTCCGAATTGGATTACCCGACCTTGGTCCTTGACATGAACACACTCAATTGTAAACTAAAATTTTCATATGAAACCATTGAAAGCAAACTCTACATCTTGTACAGGAAGAGTCACAGCCTGGCGTGTCTATGACTCTCCTCAAATCCTGTCGCCTTTGGAAATTTGCATAGATAAATTCCATTGAGTTTAAATGTGCTACACATAATTTAACAACACTGCGTTGTTGCATATACTTCTCCAACTCTTGAAGATAGCATCATGTGTACAAAGAGCTCTATGGACCCTAGTATGTGCAGTGTATTGTTATCAACTACCTACCATTTCCACTGGATGTTTCATGCAACCTGTGTCAGATGATTTAATATGCATTTACCAGTTTGTCCTTATGAACAAACTATTAGAAATAATAGGTGTGCTCATTTAACCATAGACAATATAGCAGTATTGTCACCCAACCATAGGCTAAATCCACCCCCGAGCACCTTAACCTTGACAGAGAATAGTTCCGGAAGAAAACCCTAGGCCTAATAGCCAATCAATGTAGCGTACCTATCTCCAGAGCTAGCACACAAGGAAAAAATTCCAAACCATAACCAATAGAAAGTCCAAGACTAAACCGAGAATACAAGTTGCAGTAGCTTCAACTGCAACTACCCTCTAGACTTGCACACTTACTCAATTTTTGTAGTGCACACTCTTACATTTCTGCAGTTGGGAGCTATGTGTGTCAAATGAGATATGTTGTCCTGTATTTATACTGCTCCTCCTTAGTTGTCTGGGTCAACTTCTCATTCTGGAGGCTAAAAAATCAATATTAAATATTTCTTTTAGCCGACTTGTCTTCTAGGGTTATGTCCAAAGCTTTAGGGTTTCTTCTTGCTTCTTGGAATATTCTATTCTTGTCAGGGTTACACGTGGAGGTTAATACCTCCCGCATATACCATAATTTCAACACTCCCTCCTAGCTAGGGAGGTATTTAAAGCAATGGTCTTGAGCAAAAACATACCATTCAATCAATAGCATCATCATAGCCATACATGCTATCTTATGATTAAATCACGAGCACCCTCATCATTATCAATATTATTTGATAGTATCAACTGCATCATCTCTCGAAACCATACTCCATCTGAGTAATCAGGCATGATACTGAATAATTCACTCACTCCACAAAGTGATACAAGAACCATTCTTCTAATCCGGACATGTCCTAGAAGAATAACTATTCCAACAGATGCTGGAAGCCACACCATGGGCTACAAGGTCTATTCTTGTAATCCAGACATACGTCCTAGAAGAATAAATGTCCTGGACCATTTCTGCCTAGAGAATGTATGTCCACTAGCACACTGACTATCCATCTAGATGATAATCATTTTCAACACTACTGAAGTCTACACGACAATCAGAACAATGTCATTCAATAGAACACAACTGTGTCTTTCCATAGTAGTACCCAACTACTATCCAGTGGTACACAACCACACCAAGTAGCACACAGCTACTTAATCAGTGACACATAGTCACAACCAGTGGAACACATCCACCACAGTAGCATACATCTACTATCCAAAGAGATTCAGTCTCCATAGCAATCATATCATCTAATATCAACCTGCATAGAAACAATATCATGATATAAACTGAGTCATCTGGGCCATTATTCCACTCACATATGTGATATTTGGAAGAGCATCTGCCCTCAGAAAGTAAAAAATCAGCCATGGGCTATCTGGACTATTGTTCTCAAGCATATAAGAATAAGTGCTCTTGATTTCTGAGCCTGGACCATTCACCTAATTGGGCCATTCCTCTGACACTAGTAACAGTGCAACTTGGAAAGAATGAGTCCGCCCTAGGGAATTCTTGTCCCTGATTGCTGAACCTGGACCATTCACCTAATTGGGCCATTCCTCTGGCACTAACCATAGTGCAACCTGGATAGAATGAGTCTGACCTAGAGAATGACTGTCCGAACCATTTCCTAATGGAAATGACTGTCCTGCACCAACCTCCAAAACAAACCATTCTTCGAAACTGCTCACAACTGTGAACTTCGAAAGAATGACTGCCTGATGAGGCAAAACATTCTACTTGACCACTACTCAGAGTGACTGCCAAGAATAATGACCGTCATAGACCATTCCCCCACATTGGCCACAAGGGGAATCACTATCTATGGTACATCAACAATCTATCGAACCATTTCCATTACGAAAATGACTGTCCGATCTGAACCATTTTCCAAACTGTAAAATGCCCGTTCGTCAGAAATCTCAAACCACTTTCCGAACTGGAAAGAAACTACACATCTTGGACCATTTTTTGAACTGAAAAATGATCGTCCATAAATCAATAACACTTCAGTGCTCCCTCTGAACCTGGGAGTAATATCTTCCTTTTTCAATAAGGAAGTCGTCTCCACAAGCTCCATCTTGCAAACTTTTCATCTTGGACAAAGGTTTTACCAAAATATATGTTATCTGCTCATCTGTGGAGATATATTGGAGAACCAATTCTCTTTTTTCTGGACTTCATCACGAAGAATTTAATGCTTTATATCAATGTTATGGAACACTGGTTTTCTTTGAAGGCTTCATGTAGCTCTGATCATTACAATATATATCATGGACGAAATTCAACACTTCTATTTCCTGCTAGCTCATGACATCGTGGCAAGGCTCAAACTGAAACATATCCAAGTAGCACTTCTTCTGTCATCATGAGAGTTTTCCATGGATTAACAATATATCATCCCAGACTTCTGAGTAACTATTCTGATACACTATCTCTGTCATAGAATGTTTTCACCACGCTACTGCTGTATATGAGATACTCCGCATCAAGTTGTTTGAATCCATAGAAGGTCTTCTTATATCTACATACATGGGTCTCTTTTTGGTATACCTCAAGACCTTGAGATTGCTTTTACATAAGCTTCTTTCTCAAATGCTCTATTGGGAGAGAAATCTTTTACAACCAATTGATGTAAACTTCAATCCATGGATACTGCAAGAGATATGATAGCTCAGATAGAGGTATATTTGGTTCACGGGAACAAGCTGTTATCATAGTCTTCTCCTCCTTTTGGAAGAACCTCTAGTTCTGAATCTCGCAATGCGAGTTCATAACCCTTTTTCACAATTTCTTACTTATACTGTTCTTCATCATAACTTCCATTTCTTCTGCTTGATTTCTTCTAGTGGGTTCAAACCAAGCTGGTAGTCTTGTGATTCTCGGTATAATAACTAGTTGTTCTGGATTTTCTCTCTCTTGGAATCTTCATGTTTTTCCTCATGTTTCTCTTTATCTCTTGGGTCCATGGAGTTTTCTATAGATTCCATGCCCTGAAGATTCCAAATTTTTCCTTTCATCATAGTATCATGGATGTAGATGGACAACCAAGGATACTTTAAGGCTTCTTTTCGAAGAAGACTTTTTCTATAGTCAAACTGAACACATGTTGCTTTTGATGGATGCTACTTTCAACGGGTACATGGATAGATACTTCATAATCTTCAATGGATCATATTATTTAGGATTAGCTCCCTCCTAATCCCTGCTTCATGCATGAATGCATGCTCTTCTTTTGGAATTCTGTAATCATCTCCCTCCATGTAAGATAGTCCACACTTCAGTCTGCATTCTTATTGCCTTCTGCAAGGTGTCACAAGTCTTTTTCTAATTTCATCTTGGTTGCTGACTTCTTTCTGTTTTGACTTCTTCTGGGACTCTTCAGGTTTGATTCTGATTTCGGATTATCTGGCAGTTGTTACTTATATAATAGTTTCCACAGGAATTGTTACCAAAGATTGTCAATATACTTCATCTTTTTATGTGTATTGCTTGACTTGTAGTCATTGTAATAACAATCCTTATCCTTTTATTCTTCCATAGGCATTGTTTCCCTTGAACATATTTTCTTCTAATAAATAGATATACATGATATGTACATGAACTATGTAAACATGATATATACAAGGGTTTTGAAGAATATTGTTACCTTGTCATAGAAGAAGAAGTCTGTTTTATCCTGCTTGACTTTCTTTGAGGGTTTCCTTTCTTCGACAACTGTTGCTTTGTTTGTTTTCTTCCTTTTCTTTAACTCAGGACAGTGGTTCATGTAGTGACCATATTTTCGATAGTTGAAGCATTGTATTTTTGACATATCCTTTTCTTGATTTGGTTTCTTCCTCGAGCCAAACTTCTTCTTATTCCTGAAATTCTTGAACTTTGCTGTGAAATCTTGATCATCGTATTTCTTTTGGGATTTCTCTTTTGCGTTAATCCTTGATTCTTCTTGTGCACATCAAGTCCAAAGTTATTCAAATGTGGGATACTCCTTCCTTGTGTTCATGCTTGCAGAAAATGCATCCCATGTCTTGGGAAGACCATTGGGTACTATAATTACCAGTTCCTTCTTTGAAATGATTTCTTCAATAACTTGTAGTTGATCTCTTAACTGAGAGATTCTCACAAAGTATGATGCTATGCTTTCATCATCATTCATTTTCATGTCATGAAGATCATTCTTCAAACTCATTACTTGTCTAATGTTTCTGACTGAGAAGAGATTAGTTAGGGCATCGTACATCTTCTTAGATGAGTCAAGATGAGAGATGTAGGGTATCAAGTGGTCTTTTATAGAGTCCACTATGATACTCATGGCATTTATGCCATTGTCCTTGAACTTCTCCATAATTGCAACGTTTTGAGGTTCCTTCTCTTTTCCTTCTTCAAACTATGGTTCCATAATCTTTCCTTTCACAATATCCAACACTTTATTCTTGGCAATGATGAGGTCAATCCTTGTCTTCCATGCTCTAAAGTTAGAAACCCCTTATAACTTGTTTTCTAACTTCATAGAATAATTCATGAGTGATTTGACTTTGTCAACCTTTGACTTTGACCAAAAACTCAAACTTGTCATCTTAGCTTGCTGAGAGTACCAGGAGGTGCGCTGGGTTAGGGCGCACTAGGCTATCCAAAAATTAGGTCAATCTCTTCACTTAAGGTGCCTCAATAAGAGGGTTAGGGTTTCGTTGTTGTAACAAACACTGACTACAACTGCCACTGTAACTAAGAAAATCCTCCCAATCTATCTTCCAGTGGTTAGGATTTCTGAAGATAGTGTGGGCCCATAAATTGTTAGAAATAATAGGTGTGCTCGTTTAACCATAAACAATATAGCAATATTGTCACCCAACCATAGGCCGAAGCCACCCCTGAGCACCTTAACCTTGACAGAGAATAATTTTGGAAGAAAACCCTAGTCCTAATAGCCAATCAATGTAGCATACCTCTCTCCAGAGCTAGCACACAAGGCAGAAAATCCAAACCATAACCAATAGAAAGTCCAAGCCTAAACTGAGAATACAAGTTGCAGCAACTGCAGTTGCAACTACTATCCAGACTTGAACACTTACTCAATTTCTGCAGTGCGCACTCTTACATTTCTGTAGTTGCGAGCCGTGTGTGTCAAATGAGATCTGGCGTCTTGTATTTATAATTCTCCTCCTTAGTTGTTTGGGCCGACTTCTCATTCTAGAGGCTAAAAATCAATATTAAATATTTCTTTTAGCCGACTTGTCTTCTAGGGTTATGTCCAAAGCTTTAGAGTTTCTTCTTTCTTCCTGGAATATTCTATTCTTGTCAGGGTTACATGTGGAGGTTAATACCTCCCACAACTACCATAATATCAACAGAAACTTGGTAATAAATTTGGGAATAAATAACATGTAGCAATGGATTGGAGTAGGTGGCACTTAATGGGTCATTTGTGGAAAGCTATAAAGGTAGGTTTATGTGACCTCGTGCAGCTGCAGCGGTTGATGAAAAAGGAATCGATCGCTATATTGAGCCTTTCCATGACCCCTCTTAATTGAGACAGGAGATCAAATTCATGAAGTAGGGAATCCAATGGATTTCATTATACATATTAGATAGGATCGGGGCATCCTTTATAAGTCTTCCTTTTTATTTCAATTTATTGATTATATATATAAAGATATTTATTTATATATTTATTTCATTTTTGCATTTTTGAAAGATTGATAATTTCTAGCGCAAGCGCTTTTCGCCCTGCGGGCAGGTGGACCTGTATGATAAGAGTTCGATGTCGATTGGATATATTTATTGATTGCTTCCTCTACAATTGGTAGCCTCTCATAATAACTCTTGTACATCTTCATGGACAATACATAGCTATTTGTACAAAATAATCAAACCGATTAATCCTTAAGCTCTTAAACACATGCTTCCTTATATAAGAAAATAAAGTAGACTAGGTTTGTGACTCCATTTCAYTGYGCCTGCCGCCATAACCCCAACTTCAAAACTCAAATAYGTACAAGAATCAAACAATTTTAACTACAACCATTCTCATGAAATTTTAATATTCATCTTGCACTTCTTCAAAAACATGTAAAAATGAAAATGAACATATTTTTTGATGGCCATATTTTTAATGACACTTCTAGGACGAGCTCGAAGCCTTTTGACATGTTATGACGGTCTCAATTTTAATCCCCACCCACAACTATATTTTTTCCCATGTGCACTCTATTTTTCACTTGTTTCTTTTGCATGCCAAAATTGTGTTTGCACCTCCAAAATTTCCTCTCATTTGGTGTGCTCACCTCATCAACTATCATTTGTGTTTTTATGAGTAGACATTCATCTAGATTCTCTTGCATCAAGAGGATAAAATATGGCCCACAACAAACCTTCCATGCAATTAAAACTTGCATGGTTAGTGCTACTCGCTAGTCATTATCAAGCTCTCACATTATTGAATATCACATGGTCAGGGCTAACATTTTTTGTGGCTTCACCACCTGGCCATATACATATTCATTCATTTTAGCATAATTGATAAAGGGTTATCATTGCCAGCTCACCTTGGTAATGAATAATATCCGAGAGTGGTTGTTGCAACCTGACCTCATAAATAACAAATGATATTGGGGTTTTCTATTGTCAATGCACCTTGATAATGAACTATATCCGAGGATTTTTATTGTTAGTTAGTTGCAATAATTTGGAAATGATAAATAATAGAGCTAAAGGCCATATATTTTGCAACCATTAATCCTAGGGAAAATACTAAGGCATATGCTTCATACATTAATGAATATATCAGACTAAGATTTGCTCGTTAAAAAATAACAAAAATGAACTAACACTGTCTTACCAAATTCTCTAATAATGAAGTGGCATAAGTGAAGGATCAAAATCTCATATAAAAAGGCATGGTGTTTCACTTTGTTGGTTCTTGAGCATCCATGCATGAGGCAAGTCACAAGATGCATGAAATAGTTTTCTCTAATAATGAAGTGGCATGATCTTGGGCATATGTGAAGGATCAAAATCTCATATAAAAAGGCATGGTGTTGCACTTTGTTGGTTCTTGAGTATCCATGCATGAGACAAGGCACAAGATGCATAAAAGAGTTTTCTCTAATAAGGAAGTGGCATGATATTGGGCATAAGTGAAGGATCAAAATCTCATATAAAAACTCATGGTGTTGCACTTTGTTGGTTCTTGAGTATTCATGCATAAGACAAGGCACGAGATGCATAAACGAGTTTTTGAATGAACTGGATGGTATTGTATTGCATAATAACATGCATTTATATTACAAAATTTGTTTAAAATTACTAGATGAAGATATGATAGATTTTATCCTAAAAGAGATGTAACCCAAAATTCTTACCCTATTTTAAAATAACGTTTTTAGCTTTTACTTTTGTCCCACAATTCTAAGTTTAAATCCTACACCTATTTTTGTCAAAATAAGATGTCTTTGGATTTGCTTACTATGGCACTCTTCTTAATGACCATTTTTATTTGCCTTTACACCATTTTTATTTTCCTTTACACGAAGCATCTCTGGGAACATCTAAAACTCATCCTCGTAGGTCTAAAACTCATCCTCTTTTACTACCTTTTTGAACATATATGTTGACCAATTTCTAGTTACACATTCTAGTATTTGAATTTCTTTGTTCTATACCTACTCTCTAATGTAATGGTGATGGATCTCAATAGTTTAGCTATGGCATAATACACTAGTATTTTTGTGAGTTGATTAACATTTTGATTGTCACAAAAAGGGAAGTGTAACTTGAGTTTGTTGGAGGTTTATATAATTGATAACCCTATTGATCCATAGTATCTCACAAATTGCATTGGCAACTACTTTGTATTTTTTTATTTTATTGCAGACAAGCAATATATATATATATACTCAAATAGAGAAATTTGTATTATATAAAGACTACACTAAGGCAACATATTACATATAGAGGAAACAATATCCCCATATGGGTAGAAGTTCCAATACTGATGCCAGTGTATGCTGGGCTTGAGACTTACATTGAGTCAAAAAACATTTGCATCCTCCATTTCAACATCGTTGTCTTGCATAGATGTAGCGTTGAGGTCTGGGAGCAGCTACGACCTTGGGATGTAATTCATTGATTATGAAGTTGCTGGTGCGATTCCCTGTTGTCCATGAAATTCCGGTTGAAGTTGAATTTCTTCCAATTGGATTCTGAGGGTGTCTACCTCATCGTGAAAGGATCAAAAGGATTGCCTATGGTTCACTGCCAGCGCAAGCACTGCAAGCCCCTGGGATGCAAGAGTGCCCACTCTACCCCGGATAGGGATAACCAATGAGCGCAGGACATCTAACTCTTGTTGAAGCTAAAACATCCTTGAATTCATTCCCTGCCTCTTGCTGGCCACGATTAAGGCATTGCACACTCTTTTCTGCCACCCTACGAAGAGATGAATGAGATGATGCCAAGCGGTTGAGCCAAATTCAAATACGTGATGTTCGTTTCCTAATTTTGGAGGCCAGTACAATCCTTCTCACCAACAAATTTGATCCATAAATCCACATGTCCTTTCCCATTTTGAAGTAAGATGTCTAGGAGCATGAGAGATCGATCCAAGGGGGGGGGGATATGATGCACGAGTGCAGAAATGGGTGAGTGCCTTGAGGGGCATGAGAGCATACAACCTCCATGGCTGCAACATGCAAGCAAAGGAGGAGAAGAATACACATGAGAGAAAAGGAAAGGGGGAGATACAGGCTGATGAAAGCAACAGATAGGGGGAATGCAATCCAATAGGGAAAGGTCCCATCCTATTGGGAAGGTACAATGATCCGAGCAAAGGGGAAAAGGGGAGGGAAGATAATTATGCTGCTACGACGGATGGGGGAAAAGGAGAAGGGTAAATACAAGGGGAAGAGGGCCATGTGGGAGGGGAGGCAGGGTGCGAGGCAAGATAAGAGGGAGGCCACGTGTCATAATAGGAGGGAACCAAGGAAAGGAGAGAGGCCCTCCAAAACCAAAGGCTAAGAAAATAAGACAAATCCATGCAAAAGGGGCTAAGGGGCAAGGCTAAAGCTGGTCCTTCCATCTATGATTAGAGATCAAACTTCTCCATTAACTCCCTTATTTTCCAGTTTTTCAGGGAGAGAGCCGACGTCTCGCTTTACATGCCACAGGTAGACCTGGTTGAATTCCTTGATGATGCCATGAATGTGAAGAAAATTTGATTTGAGACTCACATCAGTGGGAAAGGAGGAGAGCTTCAGGTGCCTAATTGTATTCTTAGAATCACCCACCACTGATAGGATTTTGATGTTTTTAGATCTGGCTATGAGCAAGCCTTGTAGGAGGGTGTATGCTTAAAATTGGTTGTTGGTGGCCACTTCTATTTTCCATGAATATGTAATCTCAATTTGTCCTCTAGGGTCATATAACACCCTTCCTGCACCTGTCCCCTCAGGGTTTCCTTTGGAGGCACCATCAAAGCAAAGGGAGTAGTGGGTTCGATCCCTTATATATTGAGAGAAGTCTGTGTTCGAGAGTTGACGCTGCCAAGTTGATCCATTGTGAGATGGAAGTGGTGTAGAAGTAATAATGGGGAATCCTTCCATCCACCTAATTTCCCAGTTGTCCAAAGCATCAGGATGAGAAAGTCGCAGGCTCCTTGAATTAAAATGTTCCAAGAGGAGGCCAACCACTTTGGCTGCCACCATTTCTAGAGAATATTTCAAGTTTTGAAAAATCCCCTTTTTTCTAGCCCGCTAAATTTTCCAGCAAACAAAGAAAGGGAGAGCTGACCATATTATTTTGAAGATAGGTTTTCCATCAAAGGTGACAAGGTAGTCTTGAGGCCAACGAAAAATAATACGCTCAATCAAAGTAGGCCATTGAGTTCTGAAAGCTAGGTCCTGCAAAAATATTCACCAAACAACCTTGGAGAATGGGCAATTTAAAAAGAGATGTGAGGAAGAGTCCAAATCATCAAGACAAAGAACACACCTAGAAGCGCCCTGAATACCACTTTTTGCCAAATTTTCACCGGTGAGCACTTTTTGATGCATAAGGGTCCAACTGAAAGCACTTATCTTATGGAGGTTATTAGGATTCCATATTCCATGCCACTTATTAGATCTCGGAGGGAGACCATAATTTTGGAGTTCAAGATGATAGCCTTGTTTGACTGAGTATCCAATTTTTTCCCACCCTCTGTTGTATTTGGAGTTCTGGTGAAAGGGGGTGCAACCATGAAGCTTGAGGAGGATATGCTTCAAGAGGGGTTGAATAGGGGAAGGGATATCCCCCAAATTCCAACCCATCCATTTGCCCGATTGTTAATCCCATAGAGAGATGTAAAAAATAGTGCATTTATTCTGAGTGTCCAACCATATTTTCAAAGGGGTAAGCTCTTGCATAGATTCAAGAGGAGGCTGACCCATGATGCTATCTTGCCATATTATTTTGTGCTTCCCATTACCAGGGGTCCAAGTAAGATTTGGAGAGAGGAGGGAAGGGATAATTTGAGAAGATGCCATATTTGAGAGTAGGCCGTGGGAGAGGCCGGGTTGTCAAGGCATCTCAAGCTGGGTCCTGGGAAGTATTTTTGATTTAGGATTGATTTACACCATTATTTTCAACCAGAGATCAATCTCCAAAGATTTTTTGCTCCAATGGCTTTGTTCATGATGGTAGGGTCCCAAATTCCAAGCCCATCGTGGATTTTATGGGCCCAAATTACATTCCAGCTTACTAGGTGGAAGCGCTTAGAGTTAGATTTATCTCCTTGACAGAGGAATCTACGAATTTACTTGGAAAAAGAATGGAAAAAGGAAGCAGGGGCTAACAACATTGAGAATTGATAGATAAGTAAGGAGTTGAGAACATAGTTAATAAGGACAATCCTGACAGTTCGGTTTAGCCAATGGTATCCCCATTGCGAGAAGTTTGATTTGAGCTTGTCCAAGGATAGGAGAAGAAAGTTGAGACCCAATTTAAGAAAGAGGATTCTGTTGAGCCTCAACAACCCCCCATTATTTTGAATTTTTGAATAAATAATAATGGGTCACTTTTATTGTTTCGGTTTGTTTTGATTTTACATTTTTTGTTGTTTTCTTTTTAAAAGTTTATAGTTCATTAATTGGTTCAATATAAATCTTATTAAATAAACTTTGTAAATACAATAAGTGACTAAAGCGATAAAGCTCAACCTCAATGTCTTCCTGGTGGACTGATGATCGGTGGTCGGGATTATCTTGTTTTATAAACTCGCTTTAAATTTCCCCAATCCTCGGTGGTTCGGTGTCTCGGTGGGACTAAATCGATTTTTACTTTACTATATTTCTTACGATAATGTTCTTGATCCCCGGTGTCTTGATTTCTTGATGGACCGGTGGTCCGATGTTCTAGTTGGATCAGATCGGGTTTTGTTTTAGTTCTTATAATAATTTCTTGATCCCCGATGTCCCGATCTATCAGTGAGCCAATGCCCCAATTGTTCGAATGGACCAGATTGAGGTTTCGTGTTTGTTACAAAGATTATTATAAATTACCAGTGGAGCAGTGACCCGGTTAAACCAGATCGAGATCTTTCCCTTGCGTGTGTTTGTGCTTTGTTTAAATAACAATCTAGTTTCCGGTGCTCCGGTTAGGAGGCTAATCACCAGATTAGGCACAATAATGCAAAATAGTTATAATAAATACACCAGCCCGAGATTCATTCTTTTCTTTAAAGTTAAGTGAATCGGTGCTCGATTATGAATGTCGCCTCATAACTTTGAATTGTTGGATTACTGAGAGGGGGGGTGAATCAGTAATAGCGTAATTATAATCCTTTTTCTTCAAATGTTATATCAATGTAGAATTATTATCCAATAATGAGCAGTAAGAAATAAACAATCACACACATACACAGTACACCGGTGTTTTACGTGGAAACCCAAATCGAGAGAAAACCACTGAATTCTTTTTCTTATATGTCTTGAAGAATTACATTCATTGGAAGCACCAACTTCCTTTGTTTTCCAGCTACAACTGGAAGGAGGCTCCAACCCCCTAGTTTCTCAGGCTACAACCCGAGGGAATCTCCAACTCCCCAATTCTCTGGCTACAACCAGAAGGAGGCTACAACCACCTATGTTCTCCGGCTACAACCGGAAGGTGGATACAACCACCTGTCCTTGCCCCGTCCTGCCACCCTAAAGTAGAAGTAGAATGATGGAACCCCTGTCACACTATCACTGTGAGATATACTGCTATAAACCTGTACCAACAAATCTGAACCATGCATCAACCATGCATCAACCTGTACCTCAACCTGTAATCAACCTTTACCATAAACAAGTGTATCAACCATGCACCAACCTGTACCAAACAACCTGTAATAAACCTGTACCATAAACAAGTGCATCCAACCATGTACCAAGTATGTACCAATCATGTGTCAACTACTCATCAACTATGACTCATCAAT
>JASDQU010191200.1:0-13086 GCA_032191745.1 Picea mariana
TCGAAAATATTTCATTGGAAAAGAACACAACCAATTCACAGAAAATACAAAAGGGCCAATGGGACATAGGGAGAGGCTTCCAACTAGATTGGGTCTCAAAATTTCCATTTATTGAACCATTACCTCCAAAAAATGAGAAAGAGAAACCAAAAGTTAGATGTAATATATGTAGTTGGAAACTTGGCATGCCAACGACATTTCAGATGAAGTTAGATACAATTGAGAATCGGGTAGGAAATGTGTATGAAAAGAAAATTGTAGATGGCGAGGAGAAATCTATTGTCAGATGGAAATATTCCAAGGAATGTCGACATGTCAAATATGTTGATGAATATAATGAATATTTATTAAGTAAGCAAAAACTCGAGGTAGGTGGAGGAAGCATCACATCTCTATTCGAAAAGACGATGCAAAGAAATTTGTTATCCAAGACAAATCAATTAAGCATTGTATTTAACAACTTATATAAAGGGCATCCTATGACAGATTATCTGGATTACATGAAATATTTATCTTTTCTTCAAATTCCAATCTTTCCATCTTCTCATTGGTCTTTAACAAGTGGTTGGGAATGGGAAAAATATCTAGGTCAAGTAGAAAAAGGATGATATGAAAGAGAATATTGCAAGTGCTAGGTTTTTGGCATTGTCTTTGGATGAGGTTACAACTATTGATAATACTTCATGGATTTGTATGAGTATTTATATGGTTAATGACCATATTAAGCATTCCTATCTACTTGGGGTTCATAAAATGAAGGAGAATTCATTATTCTATAGCTAAAAATATTTATGAACTTGTTAATAATAGTTTGAAGGAAAGTGGTGGTATGGATCATTTAATGATCGCAAAAAAGTTGGTATGTGTTGGAGTGGATGGAGCATCAATAATGCAATGACAAAGGAATGGCATTTGTGTTAGACTACAACTATCAGCTTCACCGTAAATGTTGAGTATTCATTGTATGGATCATAGGATGAATCTTTCATTTAAAATAGTAAGCAAGTCTCCATCTGTTTCAAAAGTTGAAGTTCTTGTATGAGAGGCTTATGCATATTTTTCTCATAGTCCAAAATGATTTTCAGAGTTTAAAAAAATTGTTGACAGTGTTACAAATGGAAACAAGCTATTAAAAGATGTTGATACAAGATGGATCTCATTGAATGGAATAGCTCAAAGATTATTTAGTGAGTACCAGTCCTTGTTAGGGGTGATGTATGAAAATCGCTTCAATGTAGTTAAAGCTCAAGATCTTATGTTTCGACTAACTGACACAGAGACATTATTAACATTGGTTGGAATTCTTCCTATGGTAGATGAAATGAATGTCCTTGTGAAAATGTTTTAAAGTCGCACAATGTATATTGCAGAATACAAAAATGCAAGAAAATTTGCATGGCTTTCATTGGATAATTTGTATACGATGCCAGAGTCTTTCGCAGGTCCACGATTTACAAATTGGACTAAGATAATTGATATAGAAAATACTGAAAATTATTTGAAGTTTGATGAAAAAGGGATACTATGTATGGAAGTGCATGGGTATATGGTTCCTTTTTCATTATATTGATAATATAGGATGAACCACCAAAGAGAGCCATGTGTCAAGATAACTATTCGACAATGTTGTCATTTCAGTGAGACACAACTTGATAGAAATTGCAAATTCACTATCATCAAATATAAGAGAACGATTCCCTCGAGATGAATTGTTGGAGGCCATGTCTGTGGTGTACCCTAAATATTGGAACAATTTAAAATCTCAACCTACTTTAAAATGTGACTTTGTGGAAAAATTAAATACTTTAGTGGACCACTTTTGCAAGAAGGTCGAGATACATGGAGAACAAGTGGAAGGTATTTTGGATCAATCAAAATTGTTTCAACAAGACACACACTTTGCTAAAACAATGTGGAATCAATTTCGCGCTTTGGACAATCCTCTAGAATATGGTGCAATAAAAAGAATATGGACTATTTTAGGTGCTATCCAATACTTACAGAAAAACATATTTGAATATTTCAAATTAGCAGATTTGTGTCAAACCATGATTTTGGGATCAGTGGAGGATGAGAGAATGTTTAATGCACTATCATTTTTTAAGTCAAATATGAGGAACAAGCTTTATGGATATATGTTTAAGATTATATGTAACAAAGTATGACATTACCAATTTTCCATATTGTTGGGCCTGAGATATGATCACTTTTACGACGGTTATTATACACTTTTGTTGAATGTACATATGTGTTTTTCATATTTTAAAGGAGCTTTTTGAAGAATTTCATGATAAAACGGTATGATCGGCACAAGGTACGTATAATTCATGTTTAATGATTGTATCAAGTATAATTTATCATGTTTTATGGTTTCCAAGAGATAATTCACATTTTTCTGGTGTTACAAGAAAAAAACGCACTATGTTTCTAGTTCTGGCACTCATTCTGGCACTTGTTTCGGCACTCTATCCAACACTCTGTCCAGTACTTCGTATTGCATAGAAATGGAAGGGGAATTGGCAGTTATGGCATTGGTGGCTAGTGATGGACAAATCGGGCACATGGGTTTTGTTTATCCTTGTCTCCTCCAGCTACTAAGCTTTTGACAACTCAGTTTCAGTTGTTCAAGTGGGTGATTATTGGCTCACTCTGTTTTATCAGTTAGGGCATCATTTACTGTAATTTTCTGAATTTAGAAGTGGTTTGACCCTTTTTTGGTCAACCACTTGGAATGTAAACATTATAAATACCACTAGGATGATCAGAAGATTGTTAACCATGTAGAAGAGCCAGTGTATTAGAGACAAATTCATTTTTTCTTTGTTTTGATATTTTACGTTGCCAGAACTGTGTTTTCAAGTTTTTATGGTGAATTCATCTTGTTAAGATCGTGGTGTGCTTTTAGAGAGTGACCACAACTTGTTGGGGGGGGCACCAGCAGTCTGGTAACTCTTCCATGTGTTGTTTGTACATTTCATAGCTTAGGCATCTCTCTTTTTCATTTCCTGTACATGTATTTCTATATTTCTTCTGTTATATAATTTGTTGTTGTAGCTTAATGATTTGGTTCTTTTACAGGTTAGTATAAAGGCATGTGTTCATATGCACTGATTTGATAGATAGAGACGAATTTGCAAATTTATCTACTAACCCCATGTGCAAGTAGACATTAGATTATGTTTTATTCATGCTTTTGAAATTTGATTTAAAAAAAGAATTAAAACAGAGTAGAACAGAGTTTTAGTTTATGTTTTCTTTAACCAAGGCTTCGGTGGATGGATAGGGTTAGTTTCATTTTTTATTGCCTATTCAATTGTTAATTAGATTTTGCTTAATTAGTTGTTGATTAATTTATTCATTAGTTTACTTTGTCATGCTTTAATTTCGGTTTCAAGCATTTTCCTTATTACATTTTTAATTGTTAAGATAGAGCTAGTTTAGTTTATGATTATGCAATTTCTTGCTTAGATTTAGATTGCAATTTCAAGTTGTAGTTAATGACTGAATTTAGTATAGTATAAGTTTTCTTATATTAGTATAGAATGCATTTGAATTTCATAGATTAGAAAATAGTTTCTTGTTTTCATAGAAGAGATAGTTTCTTGCTTTCATAGTTTAGAAAATAGTCTTATTTGTTGTTGTAGGGTAGATAAACTTTGCTTTGATAGATTGGATAGTAGTTTTATTTTCATAGATTAAGAATTAGTGGTAGCCTTTCTTTCCTTCAATAAAATAGATCTCCTTTCATGCATTGTATTGAGAATTTAGTCCAATTGCCTCTTAGATTTTCTTTCATGCATTAGAAATAGTTTTGCATTAAGCATTTAGTCCACTTGCCTCTTAGGCTAGATAGTCATTCAATGAGAAGTTTTACTTTGATTTCTTGCAGTAGGTAGTTGTCTTTGCTTATTTGTTTATTTTCTTTAATAGGCTAGTTAGGTGTCTTTGCTTACTCGTTTATTTTCTTTAATAAGTTAGATAGGTGTATTCTCTTGCTTGTTTATATATTTGCTTTCATAGGGTAGTTACTCATTGAATATAGGTTGGCAAGTTAAAATAGTTTGCTTTTGTTAGTTTCTCATTGTTATAGTTTGCTTATTGCTTATTGTTGAACTAGTTTGCTTTACATAGGGTTTTTACTTTCTTTCTTAGGACTATCCATCGACCCTTGGCCCAAAAGTACTTAGGTTACCTAGTTTCAAGTTGCTTAGTAGGGTTTGCTCATTAGATAGGTTTTCTTGAGTAGATTAGCCTTAGATAGTTTCCTTCATTAGTTCGACTATACTCCGACCATCCCTTCTACCTTTGGCATATATTTTTCTACAACTCGAAGTTTACTTACCTTGGGTTGAAAATTTAATTGAGGGTTTTTAGTGTGTTTTTAGTCCATATATAACACCCATCACATATGAAAGAGCACTAGCTCTTTGGTGATCAGATTGTGATAGAAGGGAAGAAAACAATATAACAATTTTCTCTAATGAACTTGACACATAACATAATCCTTTGGAGGCTCATAATGATAGTCCATCTGGAGAGGGTCTTGTTCAGAATGAAGAAAATGAGCACCAAGATGAGAACTGGGAAATTGATATACCGCAACATTTGATCTAATCCAATATATATGAGGGCCTAGGGAACACTTATTTCGGTATATGTGTTCCATTGGTGGTGCAAGAAATAGTGAATGGAATAACACAGATGATGTGATTCTCGTGATACATTCTTCCTCTATTTTTGGAGTAGGTTAGAAATTATTTATCATAGAAAGATTACTATATGCCAATTTGAGGATGGATTTCAGGTAAAAATAGGTTCTATAATTTATATTTTGTGTTTTTCATTGTAACTTTGGAGCCACATTTTTTTGATGCAAGTTATTTTAAGATTAATTTTTTGATATTTAACTATTACATTCTCTCTTTCTTGTATGTGAAAGGAAATGAAGTTGGAATTTGATGAAGATGGGACCTGTCTCTTGACATAGATAGTGTCCTAGTATTAAAGGGTAAATACCTGATTTAACAAGAATTCTACTAAGCAAGAATGGGCTCATTCAAGTAGATGAAATTTCTTTGATGTCTTTCTCTACTATGTTGATAAATTTTAATGGCTTGTTTGTTTGGTGCATTTTGGAGAATTTTGTCAAGTTTGGAATTTTGTGTTTATTTTGGTTTAAAATGTGTTAGGCCATTGAATTCTTCTAGTTCTCATTTGATGTTTGACTGAACCTTTTGTTATGGAATGATTGGCTTCATCTGATTTCCATTTAGTCAAGGGTTTGGGTTAAAGTTAAAGACCTTTGTTGAGTAAAAAAAAAAATTTCATCTTTTTGTCATGACATTTATTTGAGAAACATATGGTCTTACGCTTAATATATGCCTTTAGTTATTTTGTGGGCACTCAATGTGTTCTTCATAATTATGATTATTTTTTTAATATGTTTGATGGTCAAGGAAAGATTTTTTTATTTCCTTTAGTTTTTTGGCATGACTTGAGCATCTTCACCTTTTAGGATCTACTATGTTTATTTTGTATTTTCTTTGAAAAGACTTATTGATTATTTAGAAAGGGAAATGAGCTCTACTTAGCTAAGAAAAGAGAAAAATCGTCGATGCACTAGGTTCCTATGTGTACATAATAGGAAACCAATTAACATGAGACCGACATTCCTCTAATGCAATTATACTTTCATAAATATGGTGGTTGAATTTCAAATTCCATAAACAATTCTATGCAAACCCCTTTGTTGATTGGATAAATACCTTCATTACCCATACTTTACTTCCACTTACCTTCCAAACCTCCATTCAATACCATGAATAACAACACACATTGTCTTGTTTGTATTTTAAAGTTTGCTTGGTTGAAATATTAGTGTATGCTACGTCAATTAATTGATCTTTAAGGTACCGATGGTTGTATTACTCTTCAAAGCATCAATGTTAGGCCAATGACCAACACTATGAAGGTGGAAGTGAATGAAGGATAACCATGCTTCATTATTACACAAGAGTACATGAAAATCACATCAAGGTAAGCCCATGAAAGTTTTGAGTTTGAATTTACATTCTCTTCCAGATTTATCAATGATTGCATGCACCAATCTTACTATATTTCCAGTTTTTCCACCTTCAATTAAACTCATTTTACTGTTATTCTAGATTTAGCAAGTTCCATTTTTTGTTCAGTTTTTACTTCAATCATTTTTCCAATTCAATTTTATTTTCTAGTTATATAAATAGGTGCATGAGTTGATTTGGTCTAAGTAGGAACATATATGTAGTAGCTAGTGCTTGTCTATATGTATGTTTTCTACTTCATTTTTTATCGTTCCAAACTAGGTATTTTATCATGTAGACCTAGGGTGCACTTTTCTAAGATAGAATTAGATTTAGGGCTAGGGATTAGTATTTTAACCTAAGCGCAACACAATGATGGAGTGCAATGATTGTAAACCTAGATCTTCCTAGTCTATAAAGGAGTAATGGGGTCTTCCACTAGGTTGGTTAGCAAATTTTAGGTTTTGATCTATTGTAGCATATTTTCTTCTTTCCATATTCAATAAAAGATAGATGTGATTAATAGTTTAGTCTTGTGTACTTGCTATTATTATTTTCTGTAGTATGTTTTTGTAAAATCTAGGAGTTGAAGATTGTTTTTTTGACAGGTTTTTATCTTTAAAGTTACCTAGGGTTTTTAGGATTATTCTTTGAGTGCAGGATTTGCTTACCATGGTCTGGAAAAAAAGGCATAAGAGTTTGCAATACAATATTCCTTTTATATCCCTATAGGATAAACATAACAAGCCATTGAGTTTTGTTTCATTACAACTTGGATGTCAATACGACAATATGATACATTTTTCTGCATCTTTGTAGAAATAAGAGTCAACGATGAAGCGATATCTCTTTAACTATAATACTTGTTACAAAACCGGGAGAGGTTTTTGTAAATAAGGTTGTTTTGAATAAAAACCTCTCTTGTATATTTGAAATTCGCTCTGATATTCTTGAAATATGTGCCACAAAATAATGACTAAAACAGGAAATTAAATATTATTGAAAAATAGGCCTCAAATCTCGCTACATATCTCTCAAATTATAACACTTGTGTATAAACTGAAGGAGGCTTTTGTTATCTGGTATGTTATTGAAAAAAAACTCTTTCTCTTTTGTTAAATTCTTCTCCATTTGGTTGGAAATGGATTTTAAAGTAAAGTTGTCTTTGTGTGTAGCAAATGACCTCAAAACCCTAGGTTGTAAGATGGCATACCAGCCAAGAGAACTTGAATTTCTTTTGTGTGTGGGATTAAGAGTCATACAACTTTCTTTATATAATTAATGCAAGTTTATATTGTATGTACGGTATTGTATTATTTTGTAATTTTTCAATTAACAAAGATAGATTTTCTACGACATCTTTGTGTAATGATACTTTGTGATAAATGCATTATTGTTTACATTTCTTAAGCATGTAATCTAACTAGTGCTAGTATGCCTGATAAAACAAGATCAAATATATTTCTTTAATCTTGGCACAAAACTATCTA
Organism: Picea mariana; assembly: GCA_032191745.1. Taxonomy (NCBI): domain Eukaryota; kingdom Viridiplantae; phylum Streptophyta; class Pinopsida; order Pinales; family Pinaceae; genus Picea; species Picea mariana. The sequence continues at coordinate 7,553 of JASDQU010191200.1, forward strand.
ACCCTCTATAGTGCAATGATGTACAATAATCCTTAATGTCAAGCAAAAGAACTCCTGCAACGATTGAAGTGAGTGGTTTTTGTAGTACAACAAATAACCTCATGAATGGTAATGCAATGGAAAATGAAACTTGGTTAGGGGAATAGGGGAATGTTGATTTTTTATGCTTATGTGCACCTTACAACCCCAAGAAATGGGATTGTTTATTACTAAAGGTTCCCTGGACCTCACCTAGGGTGGTATAAATAAATATCAAGACATGATTAGAAAGGCACCTAGTGCAATGTTAGTCCTTTTCCAATGTGGAAAATTTGTGCAATCCACACTAGTTTTGAAAAACACAAATTATCCCACAATGAGTTATTAGAATTCTAAACTATGGATAATTTGCTTGAATGATAGTTACCACATTCACATACCATGAAGTGATTCCTCAAGTTGTTGTGTCATTTCCTTAGGGAGCCAAATTATTTAGCAATAAGTCTTTTTCTTAATAAGAATAAATGGAAATAAATTTGGGCTCTAAAATGATACAAGGCAATTATGAACATTAGAATACCATTGGAGTAACTCCATGCAAGAACTAAAGTTACCTAGGGTTTTTAGGATTATTCTTTGAGTGCAGGATTTGCTTACCATGGTCTAGAAAAAAAGGCATAAGGGTTTGAAATACAACATTCCTTTTATATCCCTATAGGATCAACATAACAAGCCATTGAGTTTTGTTTCATTGTAACTTGGATGCCAACAAGAGAATATGATACATTTTTCTGCATCTTTGTAAAAATACGAGTCAATGATGAAGTGATATATCTTTAACTATAGTACATGTTACAAAAACAAGAGAGGTTTTTGTAAATAAAGTTGTTTTTAGGAAAAACCTCTCTTGCAGTTTTGAAATTCGTTCCCATATTCCCGAAATATGTACCACAAAATAATGACTAAAACAGAAAATTAAATATTCTTGAAAAATAGGCCTCAAATCTCGCTACATATCTCCCAAATTATAATAGTTGTGTATAAATTGAAGGAGGCTTTTGTTCTTTGGTATGTGATTGAAAAAAACCTCTTTCTCTTTTTTAAATTCATCTCCATTTGGTCAGAAATGGATTTTGAAGTAAAATTGTCTCTGTGTGTAGTAAATGAACTCAAAACCCTAGGTTGTAAGATGGCATACAAGCGAAGAGAACTTGAATTGCTTTTGTGTGTGGGATTAAGAGTCATACAAATTTCTTTAGATAATTAATGAAAGGTTTTATTGTATGTACAACATTGTATTAGTTTGTAATTTTTCAATTAACAAAGATAGATTTTATATGACATCTTTGTGTAATGATATTTTTTTATAAATGCATTATTGTTTACATTTCTTAAGCATGTAATCTAACTAGTGCTAGTGTGCCTAATAAAACAAGATCAAATATATTTCTTTAAGCTTGGTACAAAACTATCTAACCCTCTATAGTGCAATGATGTACAATAATACTTAATGTCAAGCAAAAGAACTCCTGCAATGATTGAAGTGAGTGGTTTGTGTAGTACAACATATAACCTCATGATTGATAATACAATGGAAAATGAGACTTGGTTAGGGAATAAGGGAATGTTCTTTTTTTATTCTTTCGTACACCTTACAACCCCAATAAAGGGGAGTGTTTATTACTAAAGGTTCCCTGGACCTTACCTAGGGTGGTATCAATAAAGATCAAGACATGATTAGCAAGGCACCTAGTGCAATGTTAGTTCTTTGCCAATGTGGAAAATTTGTGCAATCCACACTAGTTTTGAAAAAACCAAATTATCCCACAATGAGTTATTAGAAGTCTAAACTATGGATATTTTCCTTGAATGATAGTTACCACTTTCACATACCATAATGTGATTCCTCAAGTTGTTGTGTCCTTTCCTTGGGGAGAGAAATTATTTAACAATAAGTCTTTTTCTTAATAAGAATAAAAGGAAATAAATTTGGGCTCTAAAATGATACAAGGAAATTATGAACATTAGAAGACCATTGGAGTAACTCCATGCAAGAGATAAAGGTTGGTGATATGATTGTTCTCCCCATAAATGACAAGTTCAACCATTCATTCTAATTTACCAAAATTGTCTAAGTTAATTTTCCATGTAGAACTTTAAGTCTACTCAAGTTCATTTGTTTTAGTCAAACACTTGTAAAGAGTTACAAAGAATACATAAGGTAGAAATGATAGATCAAAGAAATAAAAGTGCATGTCTAAGCTTTATATTCAACATGTTCAAGATGATTCTTTTATCTGTTGACTTATTTGAGGCTCTCTTGTGTGGAAATTTCACTACAGAACAATTAATGGAAACTCAGAAATCTCACCTCAACTTAACAGAAAAGGAAACTGCTATATTACCAAGTTCAATAGAACATGTGTTTAACATTCCAAAATACAAGGGAAACACAAATTGTCAAGTAATAAACCATTATCAATTAATAACTACCAAGTAATAAAACATTATCAATGGACTATATACAAACATATTTAAGGCATTGCACGTTAAGCTTTATTGTAGAAGCTTGTGCAAATTTAGCATTATTGTAAAATCCTGCAAATTTTGTAGTCTAAACCAATCAAGCTTGGATCCCTTTCTCCAGTGAAATGAAATAGGGCCAGTTCAATCAATATTCCAAATAGGACAAAAAATGAACCCACCTATTATATTCAAACAGAAGATAATCACAACTGATATGGATGGACAAATACAACTTCAATAATTTGGAAATTCAATGTATGTGACAAATATAAATAGGTTGAAGTTGGATCGTCCATCTATTTCCACAGGAAAAGATGGAACCTAATATCCAGTCAAATATATGCAATACAACAGTTTACATGCTGAAACCCTCCAATATGCTCAAAAATGAATCAGCTTAATTCTTCAGTTTAGTTGTATATTTCCTCAGCTAGTTGTATGAACATTCTGGTGAAATATCATCAAAACTTATAGAGGGATATGCAAGTGTACACTGAGAACCTTGAGAAACACAACCCTTAATGTTTGCAACGTTGTCTAGAGGATGGAAAAGTTATGTTTCTTTTTCCAAATATGTAAAGTGATTATATTACAATTTAATTAATACATTCTCCTATTATTATATATGGTTTTATACTTTATCAAAAAAATCACCCATACTTTACAAGGTTTTATAATTCAGCGAAAGATTTGCCAAGATTTTACAAGATTTTATAATTCAGTGAAAGATTCACCAAGATTTTACAAGATTTTATAAAATAGTAAAAGATTAGCCAAAACATTATATATACATATTATATTATTGATAAAATAGCGTTTGAATTTTCCTATGTATCATGGGATTTACCCATTTATTATACATATAAATTTAGGGGGGGTTCTTAAAATCACCCATGATGGAGACCTATTTGAGGAAATTTTCATGGAATAGCCTCTTTGTTTTGTGAAAATTTCTAAGTTGGTTTCTCGACTCAAGAACTCACTTTATGGTTTGAAGCAAGCTCCTTGAGCTTGGTATGAGAAGATCAATATTTTATTTCTTCAATTTCGTTTCAAACGTTGTAAATCTGATCACAACTTGCATGTACTCCATACCAATGGAGACATTTTTATTGTTGTTGTATATGTTGATGAAATTGTCATTAGTGGAAATAAAAATTTGATCTCATTCTTAGATTGAAGAAACAAATTGATGACTCCTTTGACATGAAAATTTTTTACTCTGCATTATTTTTTGGATCTTCAAGTATTACCACTATGTGATGTTTTTTTCATTTCCAATTGCAAGCCTTCTGCTACTCTTTTTCAAATTGGAGTAAAGCTTACGAAAACTTGTCAAACTCTCACAGTCAATGCTACACTTTATCAAAAATTGGTCAACGGTCTTATATTTTATCTTACTCATAGTCGACCTAACATTTTCTTTGTTGTTAGTGTGGTTTCTTGGTTAATGTAGGACCCCAAAGAAGGACATTATAAATCTTTCAAATGAATTGTCAAGGATACCACTCATTTTGGTATCAAGTATTGTCACAGTTCATATTCGTTGGTCAACTTCACCGACTCCAATTAGGTTGGAGATAGTGATGATCAAAATTCCACTTGTGGCTATGTGTTTCACCTTAGTACTAGATCGTTGGTGTGGTCGTGAAAGAAACAAAAAATCATATCCTTTTCGACTACTTAAGAAGAATATCATGGCACCATTCAAGTAGGTACTAAATAAATTTAGATCAACCAACTTTTGGGTGAACTAGGATTTCATGTTCAGACCTCAACTAAAATATATTGTGACAATTAGAATTCCATTCAAGTTGTAGAAAACCCTGTTGCCCACAGTAATATTAAGCATGTTGAGCTCCATTCTCACTATTTGAGACAATTGGTTCATGAGAATGTTGTCTCTCTTAAATATTGTAGAACAAATGATTAGGTTGGTGATATATTCACTAAGAATTTATATGAATCTAGATTTATCAATATCCATACAATGCTTTGGATTCAAGAAATTTCAATTATGGGGGGATGTCATGATGACATAATTTCACCTCCTAAATCTTGAGAGACGTGTGGTGATAGGGGGGTATGTTGGAACACCAAGTCAAGATGGTTCATCACACTTCTCCTGGAATCAGTTGGTCGAGCAATTGACCTACATATGGAAGCAGTCGATCGGGTGATCAATAAGATCTCTACATTAGTTAGTTGAGTAGTCAACAAGTCTATCAGTTGGGAAAATAAAAAATAGTTAAAGATAGTCAATAGGTGGATCAACTAGATGAGAAATCAACTACAAGTTAGATGCATGAACGGTCGATTCAATAATACTTGTCGAGCCGACTAGACAACGCGGATTTGACAGAGTCAAATCTAACAACTGGCGGTTATATGTGGACAAGATCCTCTCGATTTCATGGAAGTTAGTTAGATCTTGAAACTATAAATAGCATACCTAATGGGTCATTATCATCAAGCGATCAAGTGATATTTTTGTTGTGTACAATAAGTCTAATATGAATTGTGATATTCTGAGCATAGTGTGTTGTGCTTAAGTGTTGTAACAGTGTCTTTAGACACCACCTTTTTCTTCAAAATTGTATTCCCTCTTTGATTATTTTCATAATTGTCTGTCTATTTTATAACAGATTCCACCCTATTCCCCAACACAACTTCCTCAAATGATTTTGTGTTAGGAGTCAAAAGTGTCATTCCAGAACTTTTGAAGATATATTCATTTGTTTGAGGGAGTGTTTTCATTGTGTTATATAGGGTATTGCATATATCTTGCTATTAATGGTAAAAGGGAGTTTTGAAAAAAAAAAATCTCTATCCTTGTTTTTCCTTGGATTTATTAGTCCCCGCCTCAAGGATGTAGGGACTATTGGAATTGATATGTTGTCTTTTTATTACATTTGATGCAAAACAATTTTTTTTTTTTAAGTATTTAACCTAAGTTTTCATCTGTAATGTTTCATTTTCAGCAATCGAAGGGTTTGTCCTCTTATATATATATATATATATATATATAT
>JASDQU010191201.1:0-14276 GCA_032191745.1 Picea mariana
GCCAATAGGTTCCTACTAGGTCGAAAACCACTTGTGGTGGCCTAGGTTGAGTCGAAAGAAAAATAAAAAATAAAAATAAACGAATGAAAAAATAAAAGAAAATAAGAAACAAAAGAAAAGAAAAGAGATTAATAGAAGTAATAAAACAGTTAGTTACGAAAAATAAGGTATGTTAGAACTCTGTAAATTGCTTGGTTGAGGAAGTAAATCACAAAGGTAACCACAAAACCACTTTAAACTGAAACTAGCCCTTTCAGTTTAGAGAGGGATCTCCCTTGTCACTTTGTCTCTGAAATATAAATTTTATCTTAAAGATCAATGGCTAGGTCTTCAATGAACGAAGAGATTTATAAAGTTGTTGGCATGAAGGAGGAGGAATCCATTGGGCATGGGGTTAACTTTGAAGCAAATGGAACTATCAGTGACTGGTTTGTAGAACTATCAAAGAAGCAGAGGCTAGGTAGTTGATAATATTTTAGTGAAAATATTGTTGTTGTATAAAGGAAGAAAGAGAAAACAAATAACTACAATCAGAGCACCAACTTGGATGAATTTTGATTAAGTTAAGAAGAAATTACAATAATTAATTGTTTAATATAGAGCATCAATATCAGATGAATTCCAAACTATTACTTTCCAATTTAAGTATATGAAGGTTGCAGATGAAATGAAAAGAGAAGACATGAAATGCATACATAAGAAATAAACATACACTTTAGATCACCACCACAAGAATCTCTGGTATGAATAACATTGTACTTCTGCATTAATATTCCATTAAAATCCAGAAAGATTACAAAATTCTCAAGAGAAATGTCCTCTATGCTTCTGCCCCCCTTGTATATTCAAAACGATCCAATATAATGGCAAAATTCATCCCTAAGCTAAGGAAGTCGAGTTTCAACCACTTTCTTTCATTTTTGGATTTAGTTACATTAAAATAGGAACAAACTCAAAACTGTCTCCTAAAAATAGAATTTTGTTTTGACCATATTAAATACATAACAATATTTCAAAATATGAATAGTCTTCATCATGCTTTCGAACTTTAGGGTTGATGTGAGTCACTTAGTATAGTTGGAGATGATCTGAGGCTGATTCAAATGCTGACCTGGCTCCCTGGTATGTCTGCGTAGCATGCTGCTACAACTCGTTGTGTAACTGTGACCTACAACAGTTGCGTAGCGAGTTTACACAATGGATGTTTTCTTCAGTTGTCTTCACATAGTTGGTTGCTACAAGATATATGGAGGTTTTAAATTACCATTATATCATTCTAAATGATATGTTGAACTGTAGAAACATAAACCTCCATTCCAAACATTACCCTTTACTCCAAACTTCAAAAACTCATAAAAAAATCAGAGCCATAAAACTTTAATCTTGATATCCAGTGAGTAGCATACATAATATATATTTTTTATGAAGTTGTTGTATTGTTTACAAACCGTCATGAGCATCCAAACTACATTTATCATAGTGAGAAACCCATTTATGCATCAAATGTATCCTTACAGCACTTGCGTAGTGTGAGATCGCTATGCAATTTTTGTGCATTGTTCTTTGCCAGACAAATTATCTCAAAACGTTTTAGCCCTTTACTGATCAAAAAGACAAAACTAGAAAATGTGACTCATGAATTCTATACTTCAGCCACCTCTGCAAGCAATTCCAACTTTCCCCTAGCTTCATCATCGACTTCGTTTGTTTCATCCTTAGTTTCATAGCCCTATATTATTTCCTCAATGACAAATTATGTATGTTCAGATTCTTCACTTGCTTGTGCAAAGGTACATTTCTTCTTAAACTTTCCTCGGCATTGGAAATAGTTGCATGGGCATTGGAGATGGTTGGTCCACACTCATGAAGGTGTTTAACAAATTTTTTCTTTGTTGTTCTGTTCTGTTCCCTGAGTTGAATGATCAAATCCTGTGCTTCTCTTAATTGTTTTTTAATCCTTTTGACAGTTCTCTCACCTTCTCCAGGTGATGTATGGATATTTTCAATTGCTATGGGTTGGTCCTGTGCATGTGTTTCTTCTACAAGATTGTGTTCTGAAATCAATTTTCTAGCTGAAGATCTTGTCAAAGGGGTTGTAGGTTTGGGAAACTCCATTGTTTTAGGATTTTGCTCAGCTACTCTCTCTTTACCATTTCCCTTAGAACTTTATGGAACTATTGATGTTGATTCTTTCTTTGACACTGATACATCCTTTGTTGTTTAAATGATAGAAACCTTTTCAGCAATCTTCTTCTTCATCTCCCCATTTTCATAATGGAACTGTGATATGGCATGATGAGATTTCTTGAGTTGTTCTTGCAATTCTCCAATTATTTTATCTTTTTCACTTGACTGTACCTGATCTTTACCTATTCCTTGAGTTGTATGTTCAACAGATTGTGTATGTAGGGCAGGTAATCTTTTGGTTGTTAATCTTGTGATTGGACTGCTAAGTTTTGGTGTTTCAACAACCTCGTCAACAAAGTGTAATTTTCTGACTTTCTTCTTAGCTTGTTGGCTTGGTGAAGAATCTTCAATTTCTTTTCCTTTCCCATTGTCTTGTTCTGCAGACCTTTTCTCTTTCCTATTAGAATCCTCGGGGACTAAAGGAGTTGTTTTCTCAGCTGATAAGGGAGTACCTCCTTTGGGGTCTAAAGCAATCCTCATTGAAACTAGGAAAGAATCCCAATCCCTGTTCAATTTCTTAAGTTCTTCCAACACCAATAATTTCACCAGAGAGAAATGAAACAAACTGGATTTAACCTGATCAGCCTTACCCGCACTCTGACTGACATTTTACCTAAGCTTCTGTATAGGTAAAAAGGTAAATTCAAAGGGTTTTTTCTAGTGAAATTGTCACACACCCACGGCGGCATAGCAAATTTTTTGCCTTTTTCTCAAAGGATAGAATTCCCAAATTCCTACAGGGGCCTAGCGTAGGCTAGCTCATTCCTCATCCTCCACCATGTGATCGAGCCCCACAACCATAGGCTTAGTTTAAAAGGCTCATCGCATTTCGCGACATCGGGGCTCCAGATGCAAGGTGTCCCAACCTCTTCATCTCCTTTAGTCCCGAAAGCGATTAAGGGGCCTAGCGCGTGCTAGCCCTCTCACCTATGATAACGACATGACCCTTCTCCACATGACCACAACAATGTGACCACGGCCTACAACCATAGGTTATTTCGTGTTTCGCGATTTCGGGACTTCATGTCCCTCGACTTCTCATTTCTTCGAATTCTCAGGTCCCAAAATACCAATCCCCGAGTTAGACCCTTGGCCAACTACTAGCGTCTGCCTCCTCCTTCTACCACATGACCCTGTCCTGTGACCTAGGGCCAACCCACTGAGCGTGTCGGGGTTTCGTATGCCGAGATTTTGCGACTTGCGAAATCGAGAGATTCTTCCCTTTGGTCTCCTGGATGTCAAATCGTCGAAACTCATTCACGCTAAAATGATGGTCCTCGTTGTCCCGTGATCAAGGTCCCATGTTCCTTCGAGTGCTGGGTCGGGACTGCACGAATCGACACTTTATGAAGGTTCTCCTCTCGAATCCCCCGACTCCCGAAATGACGAAATTCCCTTCTGGATGAATGATGGTCCAGATCACTCCTGGATCAATGACCATGATTACGTTGTGATTTCACAAATCGTGAGTTTGTGCGGTCCTACCCTTTGACCACTCCAAGTCACAAGTTAGTGAAATTCCACCCGACTGCCACGCATCCTTGATAAATGGATGGTCCTGATTAAATCGGGACTTTCAGGACTATGACGAGTCCATCCTCCCATCTACACAAGGGTTAATATCGACGGCCTAGATAGCTCCTGATGGATTCTGGGATCTATGGTCCTGGTTCCACTGCCACTTGCGAAGGCAGAAGGAGTCAAGGTGTTAACGCCCGCGCTCCTCCTCTAGATCCATTGGTCTTGACAGACCTGGGGTATTTCTGAAAGGATCTCGTCTATTCGTCTACCAAATGAAGGGATACTCCCTTTCGATAATTGGATTCGCTATCCATTCTAAACTTGGGTCACGAAATTCAACCTTTCAGAGCTTCAAACTCTCACGACTCTGAAACCTTAGAGAACTACTCTCTCTTGCATAGGTTTTCCAGACCCAGATCGCATGAACCTTCAGATGGTTCTTGGGAAATTATCCCCAATTTTAGTCGGGTTTCTGGATAAAGTCTCGGTATGGTTCCAAAGTTATGAGGCAATTCCTGGGGAAAGGTGCTCTCGAGGAGCCATCCTAGAATATTGCAGAGGTCAACCAAATGGGTCTATTCTCAATGGGATGAACGCATACTTTGAAATTAACTAATTTACACAAACATCAATAATGTCAAATAAGTATAAACATTCATCCATGATATTCAATTCAAAATATAAGGCATAAAACATTTATCAAAACCACAAGGCGTGATGCAACTGCTAAGAGGGGTGCTCGTTTCCACCCAACAGTAGGCTCAGTGACTCCAAACGGATTTACCACTAGCCACCCTCGAGCTATACCATGATACTCTAATATTCAATCTCTTACTTCCAGCTCAAATAAAGTCAAGGACGAAGGTTACTCTCCTTCTCCTGATACAAACAAAAATCGAGGACGAAAGTTACTCTCCCCTGTGTTCAGAACTCCCCGTGGTTCCATTTTTTTGTGGTTCTCTTCTGCGATCCCTGTCGCACGCACTCCCTTTCTCTACCCTTCCCACACTTCCTTTCTTTCCCTTCTCTGCAAGATTGCTTGTGGCACAAATTCCCCCGTCCGTGGTCAGGTCCGAGAGCTTTATGGATGGGTGGTTCGCCCCATCCCCTCATTAACTCTTGAGGAGCCTCCCCACCTACCATCCTGATGGGAAATTCATTCCAGGGTTAGAGAGCTGCCTTGGTCTTTGAGAAAGTAAAAACTAGTATGGTACTGGTTCGGTGGAAGTTAACGCAACCATTCTAGGTCCCTTCCACCACCCTTCATTATCCATAGTGGTCTCTTTTAGCGCATCCCCCTCCCAGCAGTCATGCAACACATATTCATAACATAATTTATATTCATCGACCTTTTATACAAAGGTCCATCAAATCAAACATTCACACCTTTGAGTTTGCCATAGTTCTTGGTCAATATAGTTATTTTTACACAGTGGGGGAAACAGGGTATTACAATTCCCTCCCCCTTAAAGGAACATCGTCCTTAATGTTCTATCTATCAATTATGATGTGTTTGTACAGAAGTAAACAAAATCGGATATGTCTGTTTCATGGCATCTTCCATTTCCCACGTAGCCTCATCGAGGCCAAAATGTTTCCACTGCACCTTGACCTGTGCAATGGTTCGGTTCCTGAGTGGGGTTTCCTTTTTGTCCAGTATGCATAGAGGTTCTGGTGGGAATTCTCCCTCTGATTCCACCTAGATCACAGACCAGTAAATTATATGATTAGAATCATGTACATATTTCTTCAACAATGAAACATGGAAAACATTATGTGCTTTTACTATGGGAGGAAGTGCTAGCCTATAGGCTACAGGCCCCATTCTATTTAGAACTTCAAAGGGTCCATAATACCGTGCCAACTTGGCACAAGCTCCCATCCTCAGGGAACTCTTCCTGGGCCTAACTCTGAGATATACATGGTCTCCCATCTTGAATTCTCTAGGGGTTCTCTTTCTGTCGACGTAACTTTTCTGTTTGTTCTGAGTGACTTTCAGATTTTACTTTATTTGAATCACTTGTTGTTCCATTTCTTTCAACATGTCGGGTCCAATAGTAATTATGTTTACGGGATTACTCCAACTGACTGGAGTGTTGCATGGCCTACCATAGAGGACTTCGAAAGGGCTCATCTTTAGTGATTCTTGGTAGCCGTTGTTGTAGGAAAATTCCACCAGTGGCAGGTAATCTTCCCACTTTTTAGGTTGATGCATTACATGCATCCTTAGCATGTCTTCTAATATTTGGTTCACTCTTTCCATCTGTCCATCTATTAGAGGATGATAGGTTGTATTGAACAATACTTTGGTCTCCAGACCAGCCATCAAAGATTTCCAAAAGTTTGAGGTAAATTTCATGTCTTTGTCAGACACGATCTCCTTAGGCATGCCATGTAGTCTAAATATTTCCTTCATGAATATGTTGGCGATGTCTATTGCCTTGTAAGTCGATTTGAGGGGATAAAATGAGCGGACTTGCTCAATTTATCCACCACTACCATGATGTTGTCATTCTGCATGGCCGATGTTGGTAATCCGGTGATGAAATCTATGGAGATGGTCTCCCATTTCCATTCTGGGATTGGTAGAGGTTGTAATAATCTTGTTGGGTGTCAGTGTTCTACTTTAACCTATTGGCATTCTATACATTTAGCTAAATACTCAGCTATGTCTTTCTTCATTCCAGGCCAATAGAATTATTTCCTGGTGCTCGTGATCATCTTCTGGTATCCCGGGTGACCAGTATACGGTCTTTTATGTAGTTCATCCATTATGAACCTCTTCAAGTCGTCACAGTTTGGAATATACAATATGTTTCTGTAAGTTAGTAGACCTCCATCCAACATCTAGTAGCCTTCATACTTTATCCCTGTGGGTTCTTGCTCCAGGTATGAGGTCACGGTCTGGAAGAACGCGTATGTTTCATGTGCATTCTTGACTCTTTCTCTGATGTTGGTCTCGCAGGTGCTCACCACTGCCAGATGAATTGTTTTCATACTTCTACTAAGGGCATCGACCACCTTATTTTCCTTTCCCTTGATATGTTTGATTTCAAAATCACACTCACTAAGAAGGGCCATCCACCTAGCTTTTGTAGCATTGAGTTTTGGTTGGTCAAACAGGTGTCGCAATCCACAGTGGTTTGTCATAAGTACAAATTTCCTACCCAGGAGGTAATGCCTCCACATTTTCAAGGCGTGCACTATGGCGACCAGTTCTAGATCATGGGTCACATAGTTGACTTTGTGCTCATTCAATTTTTGGGATTCATAGCAGACTACGCTTCCTTATTGCATAAGGACTCCTCCAAACCCTTCCTTGTAGACATCAGTGCACACGAGGAAGTCAGTTTAGGGATCAGTGATCTAAAGCACGGGTGCATGGGTCAGTAGGTGTTTTAGGGTCTGAAACCTTTATTCACATTTTGGGATCCAAAGGAATTTAACTCTCTTCTTCTGGAGGGTAGTGATTGGACAACCAATCTTGGAGAATCCTTTTATAAATCTCCTATAGTATCCCACTAAGCCCATAAAGGATCTGATGTCTGAAATGTCATTTGGGGTAGGCCATCCCATGCTAGACCTGATCTTGTCAGGGTCTACTGCTACCCCTTCTTTAGATATGACATGGCCCAAGTAATGTATTTGATTCTGGAAGAAATCACACTTGCTAAACTTGGTATAGAGTTGATGTTCTCTTAACACTCGAAGCACAAGTCTAAGATGTTCCTCATGTTCCTCTCTATTCTTGGAGTAGATTACGATATCGCCAATAAAAACCAGTACAAATTTGTCTAGGAATTTGTTGAGAACATTGTTCATCAAGCACATAAAAGTGGCAAGGGCATTGGTTAATCCAAATGGTACTACCACAAAATCGTAGTGACCATATCTTGTTCTAAAGGCAATTTTGTGGATGTCTTCGCCCTTAATTCGGACTTTATGGTATCCAGATCTCAAGTCAATCTTGGAGAATATGGAAGCACCTCCCAATTGATCGAACAAGTCATCGATCCGAGGTAAGGGGTACTTGTTCTTTATAGTTACCTTATTGATTTGTCTATAATCTATGCACAGTCGAAGGGTACCATCTTTCTTTTTCACGAACAAGACTGGTGCTCCCCATGGAGACACACTGGGTCGGATATAGCCTTTGTTCGTCATTTATTTTAGTTGTAATTTAAGCTCAACTGGCTCGGGTGTGCTCATCCTGTAGGGTGTCCTAGACACTGGCACCGCTCCTGGTGCAAGTTCTATCGAGAAGTCAATGTCCCTTCTCGAAGGTAGACCCCGTACCTCTTCTGGAAACACATTTCTAAATTCTCTTAGTATGGGGTGGTCTTTGAGGCTTGGTTTGTCATCCTCAACCGATTCCAACACCTGTATCGCATATAGTGGGCATCCCTTCCCGCAATACTTTCTCATTTGAAGGGATGATATTCATCTCACCGAGACAGGTTTCTGGATCCCTTGAAGGGTTATCCTCCTTCCTTCTTCACTTACACATTCTAAGGTTTTATGGTAACAGTCCATTCTAGATTTATATGTGGCTAGCCAGTCCATGCCAATCAACAGGTCATACGATCCTAGGGGTAGTATGTTAAGGGTTGCTTGGGTGGAGAATTCACCCATAGTGAATTGGCAAGTTGATATGACCTTCACTACCTTTCTTTTGGTGCCAGTGGCTAACTGTACCAACTATGGTTTGTCATGTTTATGTGGCTGCAATTTACACTTATCAACAGCCTGAGGGGCTATATAACTCAAATTTGAACCAGGGTCAATTAGAATAGACACTAGGTGGTTAGTGATCATACCTTCCATCTCCACCACTAAAGCTTGGTGGTCGGCTTGTTTATTATCTACGGATGCATAAATTCATGGCATGCTCCTGGCCACATCATTGACAGTGATAGCCTCTTGGATGTTGTAAATTCTCCCACTGTTTTGTTGTCGGTGCAGGCAGTCCCTCAGTAGATATTCTTCTCCACAACCCCAGCATTTCAAGGGTTCTTTCTTTGGATTATCAGTCTTTCCGAGGGTTGACCCAAAAGGCTTATTTCCGCTCTGGGAGGAGAAATTCTGTTGGTGTACGCTTCGGGTAGGAAATCTCCTCCTTGTATCCTTTTTATGGTTTTTAAATCTTGGGGATTTAAACCCCTTTTTCTAGAATCCTAAACTATTCTTCTGCTTCCAGCCTTTGCGAGGTTCTATCCGAAGCCCAAAATGTTCATAACAATATCTTTCCTTTCGGATAGTGTCTTCTAGGGTCCTCGTCTCGTCAAACTCAATCTTGTTCTGATAGTCCTTAGGTAGCCCACTGATAAATCGTTGCACCTTTGCCTTTTCTGCTTTTATGTAGGGTACGTACCTCAACAGCTCAAGAAATTTGTTGACATATTCTTCTACAGTGAGTTGCCCTAGCGTGAGTTCATAGAATTCTTTAGTCTTTTCATCGAAATAATTTCTTGATAGATACTTCTTCCTGAAGTATCTTTCAAACTGTTCCCAAGATAGTTCTTCTTCGTGAATCCCTTTTACTATATTAAGGTCTTCCCACCAAATGGAAGCCTTTCCATTCAGGTTGAAAGTGGCTACTCGGGCCTTCAAGTTTTCTGAGAAGTCGTGGACTCTGAAATAATTCTTTAGTCCAAGAAGCCAGGCCTCTGCTTCCTCTCCTATCTTTATCTCACCGTCGAAAGAGGGTGGTTTGGCCTTCTTGAATATTTCAAGATTATGACTTTTGGAATTTTTTCACTTCTTTCGTTTTCTTCGGGAAAATGAACTAGTTTTGCTACTAGAAGATCCCTCCGAGTCATCGGTTTCCTTTCCAAGGGAAACGTCCAATGCTCGTCCCCTATCTCCAGGGTGGGCCTTCTGCGAGGTGCCCTTCCCAGTGTAGCCACTCAAAAAACCACGTTTCCGTATCTCAGGTGGACTTCGACTCTTCTTTGTCTGTCGTCAATCCTTGTGACTGGTGTCAGGTCCATGCTGCAATTGTATTTGTATGTCGGATAAACTCTGCAACAAGACTGCATTAATTTATGTTTGCTTCTCTTGCTCTTTCATCAACTTCTCATTGTTGGCCTTGCAATTTTGTAGTTCGGCCATGAGACTCCTCACAGTCTCAGCTAGATTCAGAGGGGTCTCTACAGCCCTCCTTTCATTAGACTCTTCGTCTCTATTGTGGGAGTCGTCCCCCACCTTGTGGTGCGTCACCATTCTATAGGTCTGCAGTTTTCCCACGGTTGATCATTCGCTTGCGCGTAGACAAAACACTTGTTGTTAGCTAACATTATATTCATTCATAACCAGCACATAAATTCACATTTCTCAAATGCATACACACAATAGGGATTTCATTATTTTATTTAATAACATTCTTAACTTCGAATTTTGGTAAAGGTGGTTAGATAGAAGGTTACTCTTTTTAAGAGTACTTCAAAGAGAGTTTCTATGCGACTCGTTCATGAGCCCAAGTAGTCCAAGTGTTGTACCCATGCTCTGATACCAATTTGTCACACACCCACGGCAGCATAACAAAATTTTCGCCTTTTTCTCAAAGGACAGAATTCCCAAATTCCTACAGGGGCCTAGCACATGCTAGCTCATTCCTCATCCTGCACCATGTGATCGAGACCCACGACCATAGGCTTAGTTTAAAAGGCTCATCGCATTTCATGACATTGGGGCTCCCGATGCAAGGCATCCCAACCTCTTCATCTCCTTCAGTCCCAAAAGCGATTAAAGGGCCTAGCGCGTGCTAGCCCTCTCACCTATGATCACGGCGTGACCCTCCTCCACATGACCACGGGGCTATGACCACGGCCTACAACCATAGGTTATTTCTTGTTTCGTGATTTCGGGACTCATGTCCCTCGACTTCTCATTTCTTCGAATTCTCGGGTCCCAAAATACTAATCCCCGACTTAGACCCTTAGCCAACTACTAGTGCCTGCCTCCTCCTTCTACCACATGACCTTGTCCTGTGACCTAGGGCCAACCCACTGAGCACGTCGGGGTTTCGTATGTTGGGATTTCACAACTTGCGAAACTAAGAGATTATGCCCTTTGGTCTCCCGGACGCCAAAACATCGAAACTCATTCACGGTAAATCGACAGTCCTCGCTGTCCCCTGATCAAGGGCCTACGTTCCTTCGAGTGTTGGGTCAAGACTGCGCGACTCGACACTTTGCGAAGGTTCTCCTCTCGAATCCCCCGACTCCTGAAATGCCGAAATTCCCTTCTAGATGAACGACAGTCCAGATCACTCCTGGATCAATGACCACGATTACATTGCAATTTCGTGAATCATGAGTTTGTGCGGTCCTACCCTTTGACCCCTCCAAGTCGCGAGTTAGCGAAAATCCATGCATCCCTGTTGAATGGATGGTCCTGATTAAATCGGGACTTTCAAGACTATAGCGATTCCATCCTCCCATCTACACAAGGGTTAAGATCGACGGCCTAGACAACTCCCGATGGATCCTGGGATATACGGTCCCGGTTCCATCACCACTTGCAAAGGTGGAAGGGGTCGAGGCGTTAACACCCGTGCTCCTCCTCTAGATCCATTGGTCTTGACAGACCTTGGGTATTTCTGAAAGGATCTCGTATGTTCGTCTACCAAACGAAGGGATACTCCCTTTCGATAATTGGATTCACTATCCTTTTTGAACTTGGGTCACGGAATTCAACCTTTCGAAGCTTCAAACTCCCACGACTCTGAAACCTTAGAGAACTACTCTCTCTTGTACAGTTTTTCCAGACCCGGATTGCATGAACCTTCAAATGGTTCTTGGAAAATTATCTCTGATTTTAGTCAGGTTTCTAGATAAAGGCTCGGTATGGTTCCAAAGTTATGACACGATTCCCGAGGAAAGGTGCTCTCGAGAAGCCATCCTAGAATATTGTGAAGGTCAACCAGATGGGTCTATTCTCAATGGGATGAATGCATACTTTGAAATTAACTAATTTACACAGACATCAACTATGGAATATAAGTATAAACATTCATCCATGATATTCAATTCAAAATATAAGGCATAAAACACTGATTAGAACCACAAGGCGTGATGCAACTGCTGAGAGGGGTGCTCATTTCCACCCAACCGTAGGCTCAGTGAATCCAAATGGATTTACCACTAGCCACACCCGAGCTAAACCATGAAGCTCTAAGATTCAATCTCTTACTTCCATCTCAACGGAAGTCAAGGACGAAGGTTACTCTTCTTCTCCTGATACAGACAAAAATCGAGGATGAAAGTTACTCTCCTTCTCCTGTGTTCAGAACTCCCCATGGTTCCAGGGTTTTGCGGTTCTCTTCTGCGATCCCCGTCGCACGTGCTCCCTTTCTCTACCCTTCCCACACTTCCTTTCTTGTCCTTCGCTACAAGATTGTGTGTGGTGCGAATTCCCCCGTCCATGGTCAAGTCTGAGAGCTTTATGGATGGGTGGTTTGCCCCATCCCCTCATTAACTCTTGAGGAGCCTCCCCACTTACCATCCTGATGGGAAATTCATTCTAGGGTCAGAGAGTTGCCTTGGTCTTTGAGAAAGTAAAAACTAGTATGGTACTGGTTCGGTGGAAGTTAACACAACCATTCCAGGTCCCTTCCACCACCCTTCATTAGCCATCGTGGTCTCTTTTAGCGCATCCCCCTCCCAGCAGTCATGCAACACATATTCATAACATAATTTACATTCATCAACCTTTTATACAAAGGTCCATCAAATCAAACATTCACACCTTTGAGTGTGCCATAGTTCTTGGTCAATATAGTTATTTTTACAAACTGGGGGAAACAGGGTGTTACAGAAATGCATTAAAAGGCTAATATGATACCGATATACTCCATCAAACCTTCCCTCACAGGTGAAATATCTCTGAATCACTCTTAGTATATTTTCATAGTGTTCCAATATGCATTCTCTTGGAATGGTAGCACCAAAATTTTGTTTCTTATACTTAGGCTTCAAGAAATCAGTGTAGAAGATGGAATCAAGGGCATACCTTTGATCCATTTCTTCCCTTGAGCTGGAATTTCAGTTGCAACAACTATTGTCTCCTCTAACACCTAGAAATTAAGATCAACAATCTTTGTCTAGACGCCACTGAAGTTAAGGGAAAAATCCTTTATCAACAGTACATCATACCCCTGAATTTTCTCACAAAATCTCATGCATCCAACTTGCTCAAAAGAAACCCCAATTTTTGGATCAGAGTTCACTAATTGCAAGTTTTGTGGCTGAAATCTTATAATGCTCCCTCCCTTATTGTATTTCTTCTTCCCTTGAGTTTCCATACTGCAGATATATGTTGAAAACATTGTGACTATCGAGAAAAATAAATTCAATGGCTAGGGTTTTGACAGGGAACTTTACACAGTGAAAAGCAAAGGTCGGGTTTGCAACAAATGGGATCAAAGGAACTCACGCAGATTACACCCAGTCATTAAATCTCATAACGTATTAAGTATGAATGTTATCTGGTAAGAAACATGACCCCTCAATCTTCGAAACATGGAAATTATGTAGGACATGGGATGTGTAGCATGTAGCTACTATGCATAATTCGCGTAGCGGATGAACATGGCTTGCGTAGCAGATGAACAAGGCTTGCGTAATGCATGGATCTTTTTAAACTTTCTAAGGAAAATGAGTTTAATTAATGAGAGAGAGATTTTGCATGGAAAAAGGGAGGGAATAAAGTTCATATGTCAAGAAAAACCTGAATTCAAAGCATTGATTAGACCGTTGAATGACTTGACAGTTTGGGTAGCGCCAATATTTACACAACGAACTTACACTGCGTGTGATCCTTTACAAGCTGAATATCAAAATCACTTTGGAATATTAGTACATACAACATGATGACTTATGATGGCTCCATATTTCTCATAACATTTCATTATGATTCATGATATCATTTGAAAACACTTCCCCTGGACCTTTGATTTATGACTTGACTCTTTTATGACATTCCACATCAGATATTATGGAAACAATCTTAGACTCGTGACTAATGACTTATGCATACACTCAAAAAAAATTCATGAGACTAAAGCCTTTAAAAGCATGATTGACTATCACACACTTAATAACTCAAAATAGGAATGCATTGGTCTTCCCAAGATCAAGGCATGACTTTGCAAACTCTTAACACACATATGACCATACCTTAAAATCAAGGACACTAACAAGGTACAAAATTTTCGAAAAGGTTGCAAGCTACTTAAAAAGCCATTATCGACTTTGAGGCATCAAGAAGCACATTTTCCAAGCCAATGCACTAAAGATGAAGAGAGAGCAGAGTCCCCAGCTAGCACAATGATTACTCAGAGAAGAGAAACAAAATTCTAAAGAAATTTCAACACCAAAGTAGGACCTTCACCAACTTCTTAACAAACGAGCAAGAGAATCAAGCTAATGGGAAATATCTAAATCAAGCGAGTGTGAAATACCTAAATCAAGCGAGTGTGGATTCCATAAATTAAGCAAGCGTGACCATCATCAATTCAATCGACATAAAGAATATGACTTCAAAAAAAAATATAAGCGAAGTCGACA
>JASDQU010191202.1:0-12108 GCA_032191745.1 Picea mariana
GAAAAGTGAATGAGACTTAGGTAGGGGGCGGAAAATGTCATATGTAGGGAAAAATTAGGATAAGATCATTCTCATGGGTTTTCCTTCGATTTTTCTCATATACACCACCAAGGGGACATCAATTCAATTACATTTAGGCACTGGAGTCATAAGGTAACATCTTTATCATTCTGGCTTCATTTTGGCAAGGCAGGCAAGGCAATTAATCTACGTCCTAACCTACTGTCACAAGGCAATTAACCCAGATTAAACAGTTGGGTTAAGTTTTATTCTTTCTAGGGGCTATCTGATCAGGATTAGATGGTCTGATCAGATTTATTCACTGATTCTAACCTAGGGGCTATCTGACCAAGATTAGACAGTATGATCATATGCATTCACTAGCCTATCAGCATTGAAAATTTAAAAGAACTTGGTCATGCTTGAAAGGTATGACCAAGTTGCTATTATTGCATGGGGCCTTTGCTTCAATTCTTTTTAGCCCTCTTTTCTTTTTCTTTCTTTTTTTCTTTTTTTCTTTTTTATTTTTCCTTTTTCTTTTTCTTTTTCTTTTTTCTTTTCACAAATTATTTGAAGAATGCAATATCATTTGTCAACCAAATCACCAGATACAGATAATATCCAAGTCATAAGATGATTCCCATAAATTATGGGGTGATAACAGGTTCCAAGGGGAGAATGAGTGATATGATTTCAGTATTTCATCAGGGTGTTGTCATAAATTCCAAAGGGGGGTATTGTTTATTAATTGTGTTGGTTGTCATTGATGTCAACCCTTGAAGAAAGTCCAATAGAGAATTCTGGTAGAACAAAGGTTTGGGTAATGGACCCAATTTTGTTTGATGTATAGTGGTATGCATTTTGATATATTTGCAGGTAATACTATTCTATATGGATAGTACATCTCATTCCATTTTCGGTGGTATGTGCAACGTCACATAACTCCTCATGGTTTGAGATTTATGGCCTTACAAAGTTGAAGGACCCTCATATGATTGGCTTGAAAACCCAAAAGGTCAAAGAAGTCAAAGTGCTTGAAAAGAGGATTATTTAAATAATAAAGTAAAGTGTCAAAGTCAAAGAGGATTATTTAAATAATAAAGTGAAGTAACAAAGTCAAAGAGGATGATTTAAATAATAAAGTGAAGTTACAAAGTCAAGGAGGATTATTTAAATAATAAAGTAAATGGAGAACTTTCTAATTATGGAAAGCGATTATAAGAAGGATAACCCTAAAATGAGGAAAATAGGTTAAGTGGTCCAGTGGCTATTGGATACATGAACAAGTGGAAAATTGGGCAAAGTTGGAAATAGGTGACTATGTGGACAAAGTGGATATGTGGACAAAGTGGCCTAGAAGATGCTTCCAAGGAAGCTACTTGGAGAGTATAAATAAGAGGCAAGGCTCTCTCATTTTAATCACACTTGAGCATATTGAATATCTACAAGTGACTAAAGTAACAAAATCATATCTAAGCCTAATTTAAAAGAGAAGATGAAGTAAAGAAGGACGAAATTCAAGGGAGGATAAATTCTTTTGATGATGCTTTCTAAGGTATGTTTTTTTTTTTAACATAAACGGTTATGGAGATTTATTTAGATTATGGCAGAGAGGGCTACCTAACCCTTACAATGCAAATCAGAGCTATTGCTCAATGATTCTTCATCCAGCGTGAGAACTTGTATTACATACAAACAAAATACTAATGCTAGTGCTACTAAAACAGCTGAAAGGCATGACTTCTAATACAGACAAAACTTCCGCTGGAGCTCCTGACAAAACTGAAGGCGATCTGCTGAGCCATCAATGATCTCGTCCTTTACTAGAGTTGGTGGCAGCTTCTGCTGATGCCTCAGAAATCTTGCTAAACGCCTTATTTAATTCCTCAACCTTCTGCTCCAGACTGCAGAGACGCTTCCCTAAGTCACCCATGAGGTTAGCCGCGTCCTTCAAACCAGAGTGAATCTCATCTGAAAGATCGTCCCTGAGATCCTACATTTCAAAGTTGAGAGTTTCCCATTTGTGCTGGCTTGTTGAGGCTCTAATGCTTTCCAATTCTGCCCTGATTAGATCTATTCGTTCTTTCGCAGTGCGGGGGGTCTTGGATCCCGATGCCATGCCTTCTAGACTCGGGTTGTTCACTGCTTCCTGATGTTCTGTGATTAGCCCGACCAACTACTGATATGAATTTTGCAACAAATGGATTTCATTTAACATCAGACCCGACTGTCCCAACTCGTGATCCTCACGGAGGGAATGTGATTCCATATCTCTGAGCGGGGATCTCATCCGTTCGGCAGCTAGAATGAATCTGACGCTTTCCCTGTCTGATGGCTTGCCCATTTGAAAAGACGCCTCAGGATTGGCTCTTCAGTTAGGGGATCGAGTGACAGGATAGTTCCCCATTGACCTTCAACAGTCCTTTGCTTAAAAGAGTACCTTGATTTGCCTCTTCATCAGCCTGACTGTTCAACAATCTTAGCACATGATAGATTTTGTAATCATGTAGCTGTTCCAAGAGGATAAGGGTCTTTTTGTATAGATGAGCCAGTCTCATGTCCTTTGGAATTTTTTTGAGATTCAACACGTCCACCACCTGTTTAGAGTCACCCACAATCGTTACTTCTTTGATGCCCATCTTTACCACCTGAGTTAGACCTTGCTAAAGAGCTAAAAATTCGTCCTGATTGTTGGAGGCCAGGCCTAGACCCCAGGCGAAAGACAAATTGGATGAACCAGAAGGTTCAAGAAGTATTCCTCCTCCCCCTACCCTGCCAGGGTTGCCTTTCGAAGCTCCGTCAAAGAAGAGACACCATTCGTCTAGCGCCAATCTCCATTTCAAGAAATCTTGTTCCGTCATCCAGATCTCCCATTTCCTGTTTTTTGGAGGCTTGATTTGGATGAGAATCGATTGCGATTGCCTGAACTCCTTGAGCCAATTCCCTTCTTCATCAGTTAATGTGGCAGTGTTCTGGATAGAAGCCTTCACACTAATGGCTTCTGAAATCATGGTCTTGACTTTGATAGCCACCTGAGCTAGCAATCTTCTTTTTTCATTAAAAATCTTGTTGTTTCTTTCTAACCAGATTTTCCAACAAACGAATTTTGGAAGCCACATCCAGACCGTTTTGAGTAAATTGTTTTTTGTCAGATCGAACGGGGATAGAGACAACCAGCAATTAAATAGTTCCTTACCTGCGGTTGGAAGATTGGAGGCGACTGATCCCACTAGGATCCCCCAGACTTCTTTGGAGAAGTCACAAAGGAAGAGAAGATGGGCAATGGTTTCTTCTACCTGTAAGCACAGGGGGCAGCGAGAAGGCCCTTCCCAACCTTTCCTTTTCAAGTTATCATAGGTTAAAATACTGCTGTGAATAAGGGTCCAGACAAAGAGATCCACCTTAGGAATTGAGGGAAAGTTCCAAAGGGCTTTCGAAGGGCTAGGATTAGGAGAAACCCACGGAATGGCAGAGACTGCTTTATATCTAGCTGCTAAAGTGTAAGTCCCTGAACCAGAACCCCAACCTCGTTTGTCTTTGATTCTCGCACTTAACGGCGATTTCCCTTGGAGGAGATTCAGCAGGGTTGAAGCTTCCTCTTTGAGCTCTTCCGGATATCTTCCTAGATTCCAGCCTTCCCAGGAATGCTTGGCATCATTTTTCCACCGGGAAATATCCCAAAGCGTTCTGCAGTTTTTGTTCAAAAGCCAGTCCTTGATGTTCCTTAATTCTCTTAGATCTGAGAGGGGTTGATCTACGAGAATGGAGTCTTCCCAAATCCAAATCTTTGATCCATTCCCCGGAATCCAGGTGAGATTTGACTTGAGAAGAGGCATGGCTCTTTGACACAAGTTAAAGATCGGAGAGCCTACCCGAGTTTTTGCAGGCCTCTCCAGACATCGGTCTCTATCACCTATGAAATATTTCTTCCTTAGTAATTTCTTGCTCCAAGATCTTTTTCCTGTGATCATTCTCCAAAGAAGCTTCCCTCCCATAGTGATATTGTGGGCAGCCACATCCCTTATGCTAAGTCCACCTTCTAGCTTTGGTCTCTTGACTTTGTCCCATTTAAATAAGTGAAGTTTCCTGTCACAATTCTTGCCTCCTTCCCATAGAAATCTATGGAGCAGCTCATCAATTTTATTAGTAATTGTTTTCGGGGTGAGGAGAACAGAACATTGATATATTGGAAGACTGGTTATGACTGAATTCATCAACACCAATTTGCCTACTTTATTGAGCCAATTTACTCCCCAAGCTTGAATATTATTTTTAAGTTTGTCCACCATGGGCATCCAATGGGCTACTATAGAATATGCTTTAAAGATTGGGATCCCCAGGTAGACAAATTTGTCCCAAACGGTTACTCCTTCCATCTCAAGAACTCTACTTAATTGCAGCATTTCTCTAGGATTGCAGTTCCAGCTGAATATCTTGCTTTTATGGTAATTTATCTCACTGCCAGAGCAGGCTTTGTAGAGGTCCCGCTCTGTTTCGAAATTCTTTGTTGTTTTAAGATTGGCGCCCCCCAATAAGAGGGTGTCATCGGAAAACTACATGTGGCTGACCTCCTTGACTGTGGGAATTATTCTTATGCCCGGAAGAGCTCTTCTTTGGAGTTCACTCTACAATTGAAAGCTGAGCACTGAAGCTTGTAAGACGTAGAGCATGGGGGAAAGAGGGCACCCTTGCCTCAGTCCTCGGAAGGCTTGAAAAAATTTGGCTGGCCATCCATTTATCAGAGGGGCGATCCAAGGAGCAATGATGCATGCCTTCACCCAATCTATGAACTTCTAATTAAACCCAAACCTCTTCATAACTGCAAATATAAAATCATGTCTCACCCTGTCAAAGGCATTAGCTAAATCTAGTTTGACTGCCATGCCTTTTTCGTTTTTTTTCCAGCTAGAATGTATGGCTTCTTGGACTAGAATAATGTTGTCTAGGATTTGCCTCCCTTTCACAAATCCTCCTTGATTTTCTGGAATCAAATTTGGCAAAACATTTTTGAGCCTGATTGCAATTATTTTGGTTATAATTTTGTAACCAGTGTTACAAAGGGAAATCGGTCTGAATCTGGCAAAATTTTTGGCCCCTTTTTCTTTTGGGATTAGAGCTAGAAAGGACGAGTTTGTGTTGCCTCCAAGTTTTTTGCAGACCTAGTCTTTCATGACCATTCTGCTTAAATCCTTTTTTATGATGTCCCAGCAGTGGGTGTAGAAGCGGGTTGTGAACCCGTCCGGCCCAGGCGCTTTGTCAGGGTTCATTTTGAAGACTGCTTTCTTGATTTCATTCATGCTGATAGGTCTGTTCAGAATCCTATTGTCCTCTTCTATAATCAGAACTAGAATTTCTGAAAGGGGATAGGAGTCCAACTCCAATTCCTCTTGATCTGGGGATGAATAAAGATTTTTAAAGTAAGAGTGGGCCGCCTCTTTGATGCCTTCGGAGTCCGTGTAAACTTGATCATGCCAGTGGATTTCACTGATGAAATTGTAATTGGTCCTTGCTTGGGTTTGCTTATGGAAGAAAGATGTATTCTTATCCCCTTCTTGTAGCCAAAGCGCCCTTGATTTGATTCTCCAGTATGTCTCCTCTTCTCTGTAAATTTCATGGTACTTCCTTTGGATTTTGGTTTCTTGATTGAGAAGCTCCGGGGTCACTTGAGATTCTTCCGTGACTACCTGGTGCCGTTCCAGAATTTCCTCAATTCTTTTCCTTTCATCCATGGGCGAACCGTGGTTTTTTTCCCACATTTTTAGATTTATTTTAAGGTTTCTGAGTTTCTCTTCCCAGACAAATAAGGGGGAACCAGAGATGGAGATATTCCAGGTAGGAAGGACCAAACTTAGGAAGTCTTCCTGTTTTGTCCAAATTGGAGAGAATTTGAATGGAATTGGGCCTAGAGCAGAGCTGGGAAAGAGGGACAAGGAGATAGGCTTGTGATCTGAAGTGTAATGGGGGAGGAACTTGGAAGTAGCCATAAGGCCAAGAGTAAGGAAAGAGGATTGTACAAGGAACCTGTCAAGTCTGGCAGCTATATGACCTGGCCCTAATATTTTATTAGACCAAGTGAATTTCCCATTAGTTGGAGTGATATCTTCCAATTCCCATCCCGAAATCAAGTCTTCAACCCATTCCCTAGAAGGGTCTCGAACAATAGACCCCCCTTTCTTTTCGACCAAAGAGAGGGTGACGTTTAGGTCCCCCGCCACTACTAGATTCTTAGGGTTGCTTTGATTAAGAAAAAGAGCTAAGGAATCCCAGCATTCTTTCTTTTCATTAGCTAAGACAGGAACATACAAATTAAATAAACTTACCAGATGTCCGGAGCCCTTGTGGAGCAGCTTGGTGAAAAGCCAGTGAGTGGTTGTTGCTTCTTCTACTAGATCGATCTTTGAAGAGTCCCAGAGGGTTGCTAGCCCCCCCAAGGCACCTCTAGCGCTTACTGCCCTTCCTGGTCCTTTCTTCCAGAATGCATTGCTTACCCGGAGGAGTTCTTCCTCCTCCAGTTTTGTCTTCTGGATTAGGAGGACTTTAGGTCTTGCTAGCCTTACCAGGTCTCTCAAGGCTTCTTCTTTTATCTTTCTTCCCAGTCCTTTACAATTCCAGGAGACAAACTGCATTATTTGCTTGGGAGAGGAGGGGGGCCACCTTTCAGTGTCTTCCCCTGTTTCGGCCCCGATCTGGTATTCACCATTTCCGTGATTGTGTATTGTGTGCCCTGGGTTACTTCCTTATAGGATTGTTCTTCTCATCTTTTCTTTTATGTCTTTCTGCCCCTCTTTGGTGGATCGGGAGTTCCTTTCGGGCTACTTGCTTCAGTGTCCTCCTCATCCAGGTTTTTAGCATCGGTATTCATATTCAGACTGATATTCTCCTTGCTAGAACTTATACTCTTGGCTCTTGAGTTAGGATCCCCTGGGGTTATGGGATATTGATTTCCTCCTTCTTCTGTAACGATTGTGGGGGTTTCCTGTGCTTCAGGGGTTTCTTGAGCATTTTTTCTTGGATTTCCCTCTTTTGGTGGCTCCTGGTTCACCTTGTCTCTATTTTTAGCATTCTGCGAGTTTTTTCCTCTCCTTACCCTTTGCTAGCCTTTTGCATCCTCTGTCCCTCTGACTTGTAATTTGGGACAGTTTCTTTGGAAGTGTCCATGCTCCTGACAGTTCCTGTACTTGAACGACAAGTGCTCATAATCCAGTTTCTGATAATGAGTCTAGGATCCTACAGTTAACTTGACGACTTTCGAAAGTCCTGCCTCCAAATCGACTTCCACACAGATTCTGGCACAGGTATACTGGCCTTTGTTATCAGCTTTATCAATGAACCTACCTACTCCATTCCCTATCCTTTGCAATGATTCAAAGTCCCAGCAGTTCATCGGGAGGTTTGGCAGTCTGACCCAAACCGACACTTCCTTAGGCGTGTCCACCAATGGGTTAAAATCGAGGGTCCATTTGTTCAAATAAAGCCCCTGCGTCCCCATGAAATAGGGTCCGTTCCTGAATACTAAATCTCGGTCTTCCTCAGAGATGAACTCAAAAATGAAGTATCCTCTTCCAACTGGGTAGCAGGTTACACCATGTGCTAGATTTGGCCTCCAGTTTCGTTGTATCCAATCATCCGTAGTCCTGGTGGTCAGCCACAGGCCCATAAACTGACCCACTAATCCACGTTGAGCTAAATACACTACAATTTTCATAGGTTTCTCTTCATGTAAGACAATTTCGGGGACTTCATCAAGTTTCTTAATGAATTTCGAAATCTTGGGGGGGGCAGACTTCTTCCCTTGGCTGTGAATAAGCCTGCGAAAGGCATCTTCGACCGAGTTAGGAGGAGGGGGGGCGGGCATCCTGCCCCCTGGTGTCGCCATGAGTCTCTCTGCACCAGCTCAAACCCTAACGCTCACACCAGCGTGAACCCTAGCGCGAGAAATCTCAAAACCAATTGTCACACTCTGGATTCAACTATCATGTTACCCATATCTAAGGTATGTTATTTACAGGTCATCTCACCATTTTCGCAATAAATTTTTTTCTAGAATGATTCGGATTGTGAAATTGGGAGGCCATTGAGAAAACATATCCAAGTAGTTATGGTACGAATTTCATCTTATGGGTCGTTGTATTTTTGGATTTACACTCTGTGGAAAATAGGGTTTGTGGCTAGTCCTGAAACTAGTCTAAAACATGTATTTCGGGTAAAAACGTCATAATGTATTCATAACAGATCCAAATTCAGTAAGACAAAATGTGTCAGTTATATTACAGGCTATACTATGATGTGTACAATTTTAAGATAAATACAACAAATATTATGTGCAGGGCACTATAACAACCCTAGTTGAATATATGCTTAGGGATTATTAAGTAAAAAAAAATTTAATTAGGTAATTAATTTTTTTTAACATGGTTTTAACTAAACAAAGATTGGCATAATAATATTAATTAAATTTTTATTAATTAATTAATTGTTATAATTTTGATTGATTAATTAATTAATTAATTAATTAATTGCCTATTACATCCAATGACATGGGTATTAAATTTAAGAGGGTTTATAAATTTAATTGTTTAATTAAATGATTACGTATATGGAGGGGATAACAAGCATTAAATATAATGATAAGAAACATTAAATAATAAGATATGACATTAACTAAGAGGATAAGATAATGAATGTATGGATAAGGAAATGAATGAGGAGGAAAGGGTCGGTGAAGGGGGGAATATGACGGGAGGAGTCTTACGGAAGAGGGGATAATTTTTTGGGGGAGAATCATTTTGGAGAGGGGGAGAGTTCTGGTTTCAGGGGCTTGGATTTTCTGGTTCTGAGTTGAAGNGGTTTTGGGCACGGGGGCTAGGATATCCATATGGTATCCTGGAGCTAGGAAGTCGGACATGCTACTCCGAGATGGTAGGGAGGAAACACGGTTTGGGCAGAGTTGGTCAGCGCATTAGGCAGCAACAAAGTAGCGAGCTGGACAACCGGGTCAACGGAGAAATTAGCATTAGGAAGAGGTAAATTTGTATTATTCTGTTATGAAATTGTTGTTCATTGATTAATTTAACACGCATATATGTTGAATTAAAAGAAATTACTGAGTTTTATGGAATCAAGTAGAAGTTACTATTTCAGTTTATGGAATTAATAGACTTAAATTAATATGGTCACTACACTTGGTATTAGAGCCCTGGTTCAAAATCTGGAACCAAGGGCCTACATACCTACCCACCTAACCGCTTGTAAGAAAGGAAAGTTTAGAATTGAAACTATTCAACACTAAATCAGAAATTTAAACAACCCCTAATTGGCTATATTGAAACCCTTGCCCTGAAATCCTGAACAATCCCTAAATAATATGTATATGAAAATATTTATGTAACTGTAAAAAAAAAAAAAATTAGGGCCAAGCTCCAACTCCAACTCCAGATCAACCTAACCTGCAAGCCAAAAACAAAAAAATTTATTTTGTTTTTACACAGATATATATATATAAACAATATGCCCAATTGAAATTAGTATAATTCTATACATATTGAAAACCACAACAAAAAAAAAACAGTGCCATATAGTCAACAACTATATCTTCACTTGTTTTGTTCTTGCCAATGTTAATTCCAAGAATGTCAGGACCTGCTTTTCCTCCAGGTTTATGCTGCTCTATTTCTGTAGGCAAAGCATGTTGTGCACCCAACCGTTTTCTATAGCCACTATACCCTCACTATTGAATACATATGGGTTAATAATTTAACAATTTACAGTATAAAAAAAAAATATACATGCATATATAATATGAAACATAATATATATAATAATAATAATAATAATAATAATAATAATAATAATAGAAATAGTTAAAAGAGTGGTGTGTGCACACAAGTGACCTAGTCTAAACCTAAGCTAGATCACATAATAAAAAATACATATGCCAAACTCTGAGTCCACATGTCAAGCACAATTTATAAACCAACACAAGCCCAATGCATGCGCTAAGCCCTTAATATCTTCCACATATCACATAATCAAACTATAATGCCAAACTCCAAGTCTACATGTCGAGCACAAGTCAACATACAAAGCAACGCACTAAGTGCCAGTGCTAAACATCCATATGCCGAACACAAACCAGCAGATCAGTCATCAATGTGTGAATAGTGCCACTGTCTTCCCATCCCTCTTTAGATGGGCTGCTCCTCACTCACTCAACTTTCAAGTCCAAGTTTTAAATAATGACGGAATTAGCGGTTGTCTTGCATTAGAGTCCAAGATAAACAAAATGTGAATGCATTTAAAATGTTGACGAGAGGACGTTGTTCTATGAGAAACCCTTCATGCCCTCAACTTTACACCTGTCGACCTCATAACCTCAGACAGACTGTGGATGGGAACAGACTACAAACGACCCAACCTAAGTGCACATGAAAAAAGGGAAGAAAGACGCGGTAGAAACATGCAGTGGAAACCAGAAATCGCAGAGAAACCCTAATAAATGATTTCACCCATAGAACAGTGCACTTGCATTCCAAAATAGCCGAAACAATTGTTGAGAGCCAAAAGAAAAGGAAGAGGCCAATGATTTGTTCTATCTTCAATAAACCCTAACGCGCAAAGAGACCATTCCATCAAGGGATTTTACGAATACTGAAGTGAAATGGAATAATGATGAGAGATGAGGGTTTCCTAGAGCCAAACAAAAGAACCAAGATGCAAGAAAGAAGTTAGAGGTTGAACAGGAGAGCGTGCTGTAAACACAAAAAAAAATAATAATAATTAAAATATTAATTCTTTTTTTTCCTGGAGTCTGTGTTGGATTCAACCATTGAATAGCTGAAGCAGATTGAGCGGTTTTGAATGTAATGATAAAAGAGATTCGATTTGTAAGAGAAAATCTGAGAAGAGTGCCCTCAATGGGATCTAGATTTTCCAAAATGAAAGGTATGGAAGCAGAAGACGAAAAGGATTTAGTGGTGTCATGGTAAACTCCATGGATTTTGAGGCATCGGGTATTAAGATATAGATCCCCAGAATATGGACTTTCAAGAGTCAGAATTGCAGACCCATCGATCATTTTGCTATCAAAATCAAAATACAGTGAAAGATGGACATGCTTTGTTAGAGGATGCAAGGAATCTGTGAATGAATGGGGCCATTCTTTCCTCTATCGCACACCTCTGCGGCCACCTCCTCCGCGGCCATCTCACCACCTCTGCGGCCATCTCCTCCATGATTATCCATTCACTAAATTCAAATCCAAGTAGGTGGCAGAGCTGGGAGATGAAAGCCATGAGTCCCTGGCTCGAATTACTATCATCACAGACTCTGCTTGCGTCGTTCTTTGAACCAGGGTCACCTTCAACTCGCATGGGCTACGGGTTGGAAATGAACGACTGAATAATTCTTCCTCCTCCACACCTGGAATCAATCTATCGAACTTATAGCTATCGAACCCCTGGAATCAACTCAACACGGGTTAGCATCAACCACAACACAAGTTATATCCAAGTGCCAAACCACAATGGGGCCCGCAAGCCTAAGTAGTGCAATACGCACTTGCGATACAACAAAATTCAGCAGAGACCGACCACACCAGCGCCATATCACGACCACACCAGCACTACAAAAACAATAAGTAAATTTTTTTTTAGTAATAAAAACAAAAAAAAAGAACCACAGGTTAGCAATGAAAATGTTTTGAGGTCCATGGGTTTTGAACCCACTACCAACCCACTCAGCAAACACCATGAGAAATAGCCCGTGACCATTACCAGAGCTCCGCCACAGTAGCAGAGAGAGAGAAGCCGAGGGCACATTTGCTTAGGGAGATAGGCAGCAGTGAAGGAGTGTTAGGTTTGAGGAAAGTTTAGGGTTTGATTAAGAGACGTGTAGGGTTGGGAATGAGCATGGGTTTGGGAGGGGCACGTGGGCCTCATGCGAGGACCCACTGCCTAGGTTAAAAATTGTTTTATTTATTTATTTATTTTTTATTATTTTGGGTTAAATCTTAATGTTGTATAATTCAAAATAATGGTTTAAATTATTTTAGTTTAAATTTAAATATAATTTAATTTATAATAATAATAAAATTTAATAATTTTAAATACA
>JASDQU010191203.1:0-20123 GCA_032191745.1 Picea mariana
AACAATGAAGAATTATGATGAATAGAAAATTAGAGGTGCAACTCTAAACAGGTTGTTGGTTTTCCTGGTTTGGGTTTCCAGGGTAAAAATCTCTGTGCAATGTGTGTGTGCCATTGTATCTTTTCTATTTTTATTAAGAATCTATTTGTAGTAATTAATTGTACAAGGTTAAAATCTACAATCTACTTCCTTTATTTCACTCCAATATCTCACTCCCTTGCTTTGGTCAACTACAAAACAATAAATCAATTAATAGGAATGAAATCCCTTCCTTTCCTAGCAACATAATGTTTTCCATATGAAGCTTAGGGGGGCACTTATTTCTTCTTGTCTTTTCCATAATTTGGGGTTTAGGAAACATTTCGAAAGATTTTCTAAAATCAACAAAATAACATATGAGATTTTCTTTTTTATCTTTATATTCCTCTACAATAACTCTAAGGGTTGCGATCAATGGTAGAATTTTGAGTCATGAAGCTAGTTTGTCCTTTAACCCTTTTATTATTACAATCCTCAACCATTAACTAATATTTCTTTCGAGAAACAAGCCAAATAACTTAGTTGGTTTAATCATGATAATCCTATATTTGACATTGTCAATTTAACTTTTGAATTTGAAAATAAGGACAATTAAACTTTCTATCAATTTTCTTATAGGAAAGTTTACTTACCTAATTGAAAAGATATTTGATATGATGCACAAAGATCAAACTCCCTAATTTTAAAATCGTCTTTAGGTATCTATGAATATCATTAGCATTATTAATCCTTGTTGAAGGAAAGGACTCTAGCATTCGCTTCGACGTTGACCAAGAATTACTTTTCCTTTAACCAAATGCATTTTCAGTTCTTCTCAAAGTTTTACATAGGAGAAGTAAATTAGTTATTTTTTTATGGTATTTTAATTGCATTTATTAAACTTTCTATTGGCTAATAAGTTTGATGTCTTATTGCATGGCTCATTCTGTCAATCTTTTCATATCCTAAGTTTGGAGCCGATAAATGTTCCTTGTGTTCCTTGAATGTGCCTTAGAATGTGTCATAAGTTAGCCTAAGTTTCATCATATTAAATCTTGATTGGCGCTCTTTTTGAGGTCAATAAATCGTATTAAATATTCATTGATTCTCTTTTTGAGGTTAATAAATAGAAATTGACATAATGCATTTTCACAAATCTTTTATAAGATAAGTTTATTGAATTTCATTGATTCTCTTTTTGAGGTTAATAAATAGAAACTGACATAATGCATTTTCACAAATCTTTTATAAGATAAGTTTATTGAAGTTCACAATGCATATCATTAAATTTATGTACATTTGTTTGCAAAATAGATCTGTGATCTGAAAATAGATATGAAAGGTGACTGACAATCTCTGAAGTGCGACGAATTTCAGATCTGAAAGGTGACTCGAACAATCTTTGAAGTGTGGTGAATTTTGACAATATTTTTGACAATATTAGACACTGCCCACTGCCACCGCCATCATCATTACTTCACCATTGTCAGTTTCATGTTTATCCTTATATATTTACAATTAAATTCAATTGAATTCCAGTACCACCGTAGAGATTTGTCACTCGTTCATCCATCACTAGATCATCACTTTCCCATTGATCGTTGGGTCACTGGTTCCTGGTTCATTCTGACTTGCTCATTGATCGTAGGCTCACTGGTTCATTCTCGTTCATTCATCACTTGCTCATTCATCACTGGCTCATGGGTTCCTGGTTCATTCATCATTGTTTCATCTGTTCCTTGTCTTGCGTTGTTTCTGCAAGGTTGAAATTCCAATAAAATTAGTTTCTATTGTTTCCAGGTAAGTTTAGTTCCTAGTTATGTTTTAAACTTTACTACAAGAATGAAATAAGTTAGTTTCGATTGTTTCCAAGTAAGTTTTATTCCTAGTTCTTCTGTTCCAAGTAAGTTTTCTTCGTGGTTATGTTTTAAAATTTACTGGTAACCGTTAAAGTTTCTACATACTGTATCTTCTTGTCATGGCACTCTCCCCTTGTACCTGCCAATCTTTAGAATAAAATTGGTCATTTTTGGTATTAATCTTACATATCAAGTATACATCGAAAGGTTTTATCAACTTTTGGATCGTCCTCCAATCTAATAGAAACATTCATCCAAGTGGGTATAATTTGCTCTGATTGAGACAAAAGCAGAGGAGTTCATTAATATTTCAGATTATGTAGGAAAAAACTTTAGCAGCACACATAACATAATAGGTTGTCACTATTTATTTAAGTCCACAATATACACATAATTTTACAAGGTAGATTTTTATATGAGGAGACTACTACTGCTGCCAAATTTCCTTGCGAAAAAAGCACAACTCAGCCGGAAAATTTTACATCCATTGTTATTGAAAATGGTCATATTATCGACAAGTAAGTCAACACCTTTTTAAAATGACAAGAGATTTCCCAATTGTATCAATGTATGTGACATGTCCCTTCTCTTTAGGATAGAATGGAGTAGAACATGTTTTTAGGGAAGCAGAGTAGTTGATTTCCCGTGGACATAGATCTCAACAAAACTCCTATGTTTTTGTTGGACTCTGGAAAATGGAAGTAGTGTTAGGGAACACATTGATAATTACAGTGTGAACATAACTTTGTAGAACTATATCAAAACTCAAAACATGTGTGATGTTGGTTCAAAACCAAGCCATAGTTTTTATTTTCTCCACCTAAGGATTCTCACCAGTTGTCAACTACATGTACTGCAAATAGAAACAACATAGGATTTTTTTGCATAGGTTGGAACATGTAATAGATGGCTCTCCTTAGGAAGAAAAATTACACTGGTCAAACCTTTATTGGAGGAAATACCTATTTATTGGTAATTTATATATTTTATACCAAAAGGGGTGTTAAAGGTTAATAGGAAGAAATGTTTCAAGGTTTTGTAGATAGGGAAGAGGGAATTTGATGGGATCCCTTGACTTAAATGGAAAGAATTAGCTAAAATCCCGAGGCTGCAGGATACAAGCTTAAAAACATTCTCTTACTTGGGAGGACATACTGCTATTGCACTATGACGATAAGGGTGTAAAACATGAGAGAGTCTAAGACTTACAAAGTTGGAAGTTGGGCTATGAAATTGATATATTAGTAAGTTAAAAGAACACTGGAGCACCCTATAAAGGGCGTCAAACAAAGAACACTTAAGGTCCCTATAAAGGGAGTCAAACAAAGAACACTGGAGCACCCTCTAATGGAGATGAGAGGGACCTATGACTATTTCAATGGAGTTGGCCAATGACAGTCAGAGGTAAGTGGAGCAGGTGGGGTGTTATTTCTATCTAAAATTATTTATTTTCACCTTAAAGTGGGGTTAAGGAAAGGATCAAATAATAGGGTTGAACGATTAGCATTGATAATAGGTTTGAACTATTAACATTGAAATTGTTTATGAAGCTAGCTTTGGGAAAAGGGTAGCAATACCTTCATGTCTTTGCAGATTATTCAATGGTTATTGATTGGATGATTGGTATGTTCATGATAGATAACATGTTCCTTCTCCCAATATTTTCCCGATCTTCTCTCAATATTAGATAAGCTAAAACAAGTGGAATCTTCCCTTTCAAATGTGTCATTTCCCATGTTTGTAAATATTAAACGTAGTGGGAAATCTTATTTCTAAGAAGGATGGAGTTTGGATTTAAATACAAATTGGGTCTAGAAGTACAAGGAGGGCATTTGTATGCCTAGTCAACCATGGGAATTCAATATGATATGAATACATTTGCAATGGGGAGACTTTGACAGTCATATCTATTTCAATAGGAAAAGATAGCCACTAATAAGGCAGTGGGTAGTTGTTGTATCTTTAGCTAGTGGGATATATTTTATAATGTTCAGTCTCAACGAATATTTTTGTGTTCTTATTAAAAAATGTTTATAAGTTTTGTTTTTCTACAGGCTTTCATTCACACTTCTATTGGAAAAGTCTCTTAGAGGTTTTTAAAGAACATACAGTCTTGCCAAGGTTGCTAAAGGAATATTCTGAATACACGTTGTGGTTGGAAAATTCCTTGTCATTAGAAAGGGTTCAGGGCTATCGGGTCTACCAATGGTGGTGAAGTGATGGACATGTCGTAGTCCTATTGGGCTTGAAGGAAATTAAAAGGGTTATCTTTTTCAATGATGGTGATGTTTCATACCCAATGTTGTTGGCATAGTCTTTTATATGTATTGCATTTCAGTGTTCGAATGGATTAGTATTAGGCTTGTATACTAGGCCATTAGTTGTCAACTTTTTTTCCATTAGACCCTCTATACTACTAGATAGAGGAAAAAGGTTTTATAGTTGAAGGAAATTGTATTGGTTTTATAGTTGAATGAATGTTTACTGGAACACAATAAGGTAAAGGCTTACCAGGGATACTAAAGGAATATTCATAGTTCTTATCTCTTACACATAGTTCATTGTTGGAAAAGGATTAACAAATACATGATCAGGCTCTGCCATCAAGATATACATGCATTATGTTCTTAGATGTGCTTTGAGTTATTGACAACTCTAATACAGACACCTACACTATTAATACACAAATGAACCTATTTAACCCGTTAAGTTCCCAAGATTGGGGCATTCCCACTTACTCCTCTTTCATTGTATCCTTTTGAATCCATTGAACAATGGCCCATGGTTTGTTTAAGACAACATAACCCTGAAATCACAGGCCACAGATCAAAATTCAACAACATTATAAGAATTCTATCAAATACTCAACTGAATCAGACCTATCCTTTTAGTGCATAAGAAAGGAAATAAGAAACTTCAAGGCAATATATTTTCTACTTCAGATAGATTTCATGGAATTACAGGAACAACAAACCCTTTCCCTCTTGGTTTTCAATGTGTGGTTTTGTTAGACGGTAGCATCACTTTCTGGTATCAAAAGGTATAAAAAACAATCATATAGAAAGAAAGATATCATTTAACCACTTTCCACTATCTCTTTTCTTTTTACTCTCTCTCTTTTCCATCCACTCCGAGGTATTTTTGTATAAGCAGGAGGGGATTCAATGTCATCTTCGATGTCTCCATATAAGGGGGTCAATGGGCCCATTGGTACCACAGTAATTGGATTTGAATCAACAACTTATGAACCAATTACAAATCTAGTTGAAGCACTTGATTCATAACCAATTTACGGGGGATGACATAAAATAGACCCAATAATTGAGCAGAAAATAAGGTACTTTCTACTGAAAATTGTTAGAAAAATAGGATTGCGGAGCAATAAAATAAAATAAATGCGGAAATAAAACACAAAAGGTACACAATACAATAGAGACACAGATATACGTGGTTCACCCATTGTGGGCTACGTCCACTAGAGAAATTGTTAGATCTTTCCTTTATTATTATCCAGCAAATGAAGGGATACAACCTACAACAAACCCGTTGTAACTTCCTCTTCTTTCTCTCACAATCTCCTCACACAGAATACAATATTCACAATAATGCATAGCTGCAATACATTTCCCTCATAACAGAGGGTTTCCTTCTAGGGAAAAAAACGCTAACATAATTTCTACTGTTAGATTTGCGACCTTATAATGAACGGTCCAGATTTACAATAAAATTACAATATACATTTACCGCAAAGGGGGTAACCCCCCTCTGCACTCCCCCATGTGGAAGAGTGTACATTGTTCTGGGGTGTAAAGTCTTCATGGGGTATAAAAATGACTGAAAAACAAAAACCTCTGAATCAGAAAGATAATCAAGCTCCACAACCAACATAAATATGGAGCCTAGACCAAGATTAAGAAACAATAGCACAAGTTTTGAGACCTCGGTCCTATTAATTAATAAAATGACTAGACCTGACATTATTGGTAGTGAGGAACCAACTACAGATGATTTCAGGCCCATTAATAGATGGAAGGTTCAAGCCCATTAACAACCCATGGATATATAGAGCCCTACAAGGGTTTTTTTCCCAACGAGCCGAACTAGACACCTGCAGGGTCGGACCCACCAATTGAACCATACGCTCACCCTGCGTGAGAACCACCCATCCACCCTTTTCATCGACCCAAACATAAACGAAGGCCCAAACTCCTCCATTTTCCCTTGACACCCTTAGAACCAAAACCAAAAAACCTTGCTTAGCTTGAACTACACAAACATGCCAAGCTTGAGGACCAAAACAATTCCATCGAACCAAATAGAAAACTGAAACCCGTACAAAAATACTCATGCCTCAATACACATACACAGTTACAGGGAATCTGTAACCTCCATTTGATAACATGTTCCATCAAAATTCCAGAAAATAGTGAAAAAGAGCTATGAGGCAATAGGAAAAATGAAAAGAAGTATGGACATTTACCATTGGATGACATTTACGGGTCACAGAGGTGTTGAACTTCATTTTTTTCTAGGTTTATGTTACTGCAAAACCAAAAAGAGACAGATGCAACCCATACCTTCACAGATGTCATTATGTAACTCGGGATACACCATCAAAGCGAACACGATGCCCACAATGACAGGCATCGGAATGAAGAACCCCTCAGGATTTCATAGAGAACAACGCCTCTCATTTTGGAAGACGTATTTAGCGATTAAAAAAAGCAGAGAATTAAAACACAGGATGGGTCATCATAGAGAAACTAGAGAAGAAGGCATGAGATGGGATGGAGAATAAGCAGAGAAGTGACACAAGCTTCGTATCCTAGAGACATACCCTGGGAACTATCAAAATCCCTATGTGGAGACACGTCTAATACACACACATTTTCCAACGTGCACTTTGGACTATGAAACAAAACAAAAAAACAATAAGAGAAATAGTTCATCCGGTCTAATTTAATTAGACACAAATTACAAGTAAATATGTTCATTGCCACTTTCCCACAATGCTGCAAACCCCAACATGTGGTTAACAATGTGGGAGTTAGTTATCCATATAGGTAGTGGGATCTTCGCCCCTCCCAGTAAATGAACCTGCACCCTTACCTTATCAGTTCTATCCCCTTAGCATTAGTTCTATCTCCTTGGCCAACATTCCGAACCCAGCCCCGCCCTGCGATGCCTCTTGATGCAGACCCCCACCTACTCCCTGGGGTCCGCTCGATCTTCCAGTCTAGGATCGTTTGAATTAGGGATCCAAATCGGCTCTTGGGCCTCTAGTGAGCCCTCAATTTATTTTCCACGGGCCTTTTCCCTCTTTTTTGGCCCTAAATTACTTTACAGAGGGTTTTGACAGGTCAAGGGAGAAATCCATGTGACCCTGGGCTTAAAACCATGGGCTAATTCTCCACACTCTGAAGAATTCGGAACTTCAGAGCCTTTGGGCTTCAGGATTTTTAACAAAAAGGCAGTGTGTTCCTCTCGAACAATGAATTGGCGGAGTGTCGAATTCCTTTTCATATCAACAAATCAGACTCTCCGCTGAGATCTATGGTTGTGGTAAAACCTTCAACTATTTGGGCTTCCGGAGATTCAACAATCCTACCCGACGTTTCTCCCGAACGTTTAACTAACGAATCAGCTGAACAAGGAAAGGATCGATAGTCCTCGATGAATGTCAATATCTACGTCTCACAGACATTTCAGGCCTCCATGCTTTGGGAGAATTACTCGCTCCAACATACAACTACCCCAAGTTCGTGAATTCTGAACAGATAGATCAAACGAATGGAGCTTGACTCAGATCCATGGTGGATCTGAGCTCCACACTTTGGGCTTCGACTTTTTTCAAGGCACGACACTCCACTTCTTCCAGAGTACCAAATATCTGAACTCCAAGATCTGTTGACACGTGGCTCTTTGCATCGACGGTCACGATTCGTTATGGGTTTCAGAACTTCGGGAGCTGCCGTACTTCCACGATCACACTTCAACTCTTTCGGAGTGACGATATTCTGAACTATTATGGATCTGTGAACGTGTGTCCCCACAATCTGACAGACAAGATGGAATCTGACCTTTGGGCCTTCGAGAGTCCCCACAATCTGATAGACAAGATGGAATCGGACCTTTGGGCCTTCAAGAGTCCCCACAATACTACCCTTTGTTTCCTCCTAACTCCGAACTAACGAAGTTCAGATACGCTATCCACGTGTCCTTTTCGATGGATAGTTGGGACTGGCTTCGACCTTCAAGAGTTCTCGACTCAACCCAACATATAACTCAATTCTACCGGACTCCAAGATCTGGCACCACATGTCCTTTCCCGATCAATGGTGAGGATCCACTCCACTCTTCTGAGCTTTGGGGGTCCTTGACTCTAAACAATTTATACCTCTACTCTCCCGGACTTTTGGTCTTCCGGACTCAACGATTCGCCGACACGTGTCCAATGTCTATCAACAACCCAGATTAGCTTCGGGCTTCGGGACTTCGGGATATTTGTCCCCTCCACGGCAATAACAGGAAAATGGTCAGACTTCCGAAGTTCGGGGTTAAACCTCGCGCTACTTACCTGGATCCAACGATTGTTGATCCTTGTGCCTAGATCTGATGATTGGGATCTATCCTTCTCCTCTGCATGCTCTTTCTCCTGTCTTAGGGTTGATCCAACAGTTGAGGTTGAATCTTGCAGCTAATTTGACAGCTTCTGTAGCTCCATCTCTTCCGTGGCTACATTTTCCTTCCGATGGAGGATTTATCAAGGGTTTTCAAAGGCTTAAACTTTGATTTTCTCCTTTGCAGGGTCGATTCATCTGACTCTGCTTGCATTTTGGAAAAATGCTACTCATCTTGACATTATGTCTCTTTTGAGGTTCTCAAAGGGAATTGGCCCTTTGCTCCTTCAATACAATTTTTTTCCCTCTTGGCAGCTTGACGCTCTTTCTTCGAGATTTATCAGTCTAAGTGATTCGAACCCTCGGTGCATGCCTTTTGCTTCACTCCGTAACTTTGAAAGACTTAATACTTAAAGATTTTTTTGAAAATCTTCCTGTGCACTCCTTGCGCTTGCTCAATGCACCCCTTGCAGAGCCTCCTCCTTTGAAGTCTTTAGACCTCAAAACTTCCCCGCACACTCCTTGTGCTCAAGTTCATAGTGTTCAGTAACTCTGAAGTGCAGACTTTGCACTATTCCTTCTGAGCTTTAGAACAGTTATGGTGTGCCCACCTGTCACTCTCTCTTCTGAACTCGAAATAGAGTTCAAGTGCACTCCTTGCACTGACTTCTCAGATTTTTTCAAATACTTTGGTGTGCACTCCTTGCACAAGCCTAAAGAGTCCAGAACTACTCAGAAAACTGTAGATAGAGAAATCTATCTAATACTGCAAAGGGAATACATACATGCATCCATGGAATTCCTAAACATACATAAAGAAAACATTCAGAAAACACATAGAACATCCACACAAGAATCATATGCAGAGAAATATGCATTTTGTATTAATATTTGAATGCTTATGTACAATGTATACAAAGATGGACTGCAACAGAGTCTTCAGCTCTTTCTCCTCTCCTTAATCTCTAATGAATTATTGATACAAAGATATGTTTACAAAGGAGGGGCTTCTCACTCCTTTCTCCACCTACCTCATTAATTTACATTTAATTGCCATCTAGTCCAAATCAGATCTACATCCTCCTAATGTCAGCCATTAAAGGAAACTCTACACTTGGCATGTACAAATACAGTGGCTTGACTTTCCTTGAGCCTACAAATATTTAATTACATTGAATTTTAAATTTAAGCTCAAAATTTGAAAGGACTGGCACGTCCTTCTTTGGGATTCGTTCACTCCAAGTGTTTTGTTGCACTGGCTACTGACCCATGGTTGAGTTGGTGTGATTCTCCTACATCACCTTTAATGGCCAGGGAACCCCTTGCAGAATCGTTGATAATCCTCCAGTACATCGACGAAGCATGGTTTTTTTCTAGTTCTGAGAAAAGGTCCATGCCCTATACTCCATATGTGATGCAGGTGCGCCACACCTCAGGCACGCCCGCTCACATGATCTCCTTCTTCTCTGCCCTAAGAACTTTGAGGTTCTTCTATTTCCCTATCGGGAAATATTCTCCCACAGTCCTCTCGTTCGATCCCCCTTCCTTGATTTATCGGGGAATCGAAACTCGTGACTTCACGAGTTCAAAGGTTGGACACTGGGTTCTCGGATCCCCGAGACCCGATGGTCAGTAAACTCGCTGACTTTTCCCCTGAGGGATTTCGCTACTCGCGACCTCGCAGGTTGAACTGTCGAACTTTCACCCTTCTATTCCCCGAATCCCCGAGATGCGAGAACTCAATGGAATGTTGACTTCTATCACCAGGAAGCACATGTCCACCCGTCGACCACGCGGTCCCACCTTAGGCTCTCGACACTTCACGACTCGCGAATCCTAGCCCCGACGCTTCAGGACTTCTTGCGGCGAGATCCCGAGGGTTTCGTGCCACCTGTATTCCACTCGCACTTCGCTATGGCCCACACTGTCTCTAGCTGTCAAGATATCGCCTCTCGAAATCCCGCGATCCCTGCGCCCAAATTCTCAGGCCTTTTCTTGCAAGGCTCCGATACACGATCCCACATTCAGATCCAATGATCCTCCGACGATCCGGATCCAACGGTTATCCTCCTTCTCGCTCCCCACGTCTTCGCGACTTTGAATATCCAAAGTTTGGGTTCTCACCCTGTGAGCTCCCGAGTTTGCGAGATCCTTAGATCTCCTCCACCTGTCCTCCCCAGATGGACGGATCCTAGCCTCTCGCCACTTCGCTGCTTCGTGACCTCGTGTCTCGCGACTTTTAACACTAAACACTTGGGCGTTCACCCTGCGAGCTCCCGAGTTCGCGAGATCTTTAGATCTCTGACACCTGTCCTCCTTAGATGGACGACTCTTGTCTTCTCGCAACTTCGCCACTCACGGCGTGGAGCGCCCAATACTTGGGTCTTCAACCTGCGAACTCCCGAGTTCGTGAGATTTCTAGATCTCTGCCATCTGTCTTCTTCATATGGACGGCTCTTGGCCTTCTCGCCACCTCACCACTCGCGAAGCTAAAGGACTTCTCTTTCGGACCTCCAATGTCCGAGCTTGCGATATGAGAGAATCTCCTTACGTGCGTCCTCCACAACGAATGGCTATGATCTTGTAGGGATATCGCATCTCGCGATATCGCTTCTCTCACTGCACAACTTTGGGGCTTCAACTCCCGAGTCCCCGATACACGATACCATGTGTAGATCAGACGACTCCTGTGACTCTGGATCAATGGCTCCGCCTCTCCTGAGCTTCGACTCTTTGAAGTCTTCTTGCCGTAACCTCCTTGCACCTCTGCAATATCTAACGATCCTCGAAACTTCGTGAAATCTCCTCGGATGATTTCGACCGTCCGTTCTTGACCTCCTCATTCTCCTGTGGTGTTAATCTGTACGCGGCTTTATTTGGCAAACTAGCTCCTAGTATGAGATCAATGTGGTGACTCACGCTCCTTATTGGTGGCAACAAACGAGGTAGTTCGTGCACTACAATATCAGCGAACTCTTCCAGCAGTTCCTGAACTTCTCCTGGTAAATCGTCCACTCTTGTTCTAGTCAGAACAATTCTTGGCTTTCTGACCACAAAGAATTGTGGATCCTCCTTCTTCTTAACTTCTGTAAGAAGTTCCTTCCCACTCATGAGAAGTTCTGTGTTGTTTACCCCTGGCTTCACCTCTTTACCCTCAATTGGACACAACATATGAGTTCTCCCATTTCTCTCCAGGGTATATGTATTTTTCCTCCCATCATGAGTTACATTTCTATCATATTGCCATGGTCTACCTAGCAATAAATGACAGACATCCATAGGAATAACATCACATAAAATCTTATCATTATATCCTCCTATATTAATGTCAACTAAGCACTGTTTAGTGACATTTACCTGATGTCCCTTCTGTAGCCATGAAACTTTGTATGGACTTGGGTGATCAGTTGTCTCCAGCTCCAGCCTCTCCACCATCTCGGTTGAAACGAGATTATCGATTCTTCCACTGTCCACGATGACTTTTCATGCCCAACCCTTGGTCTTGCAAGCAGTCCTAAAAAGATTGTTCCTCTGTGCTGAATTCTCCCTCTCTTTTTCTGGCGTCAAAAGGACTTTTCGCATTACCGACGATCTTCCGCCTTCAACATACTCTACCTCAACATCTTGCCTTTGTGCCTCGGCGATGTGAGCTTCTCCTCCATCCTTCTTTCTATTTGGACAGTCAACTGACTTGTGCCCATTCTTCCCACATGTGAAGCATGTGATTACTGCACCTCTTCCTCTTCCTCTGCCTCTGGTACGAGGAAACCTATTATTATCAGCATATCCTCCTCTCTGCTTAGTATGTTGTTCTCTTTGCTCAGCATATCGCCCTGGCTGCGAACTTCCACCTCTCTCTGTCTGAGTCTGAGGTTTCTTCCAGTCATCCTTGGGATTTTGGTATTTATCTGGGGCAACCAATTTGCCTTGGGCTGACTTCGGCCTCGGCCCCTCTGACTTTGTTTATGGCTCAACTTCTCCTCATCTTTCAGAGCCAATTGG
This sequence comes from Picea mariana, assembly GCA_032191745.1. Lineage (NCBI taxonomy): Eukaryota > Viridiplantae > Streptophyta > Pinopsida > Pinales > Pinaceae > Picea > Picea mariana. Next base: position 12,500 of record JASDQU010191203.1, read on the forward strand.
TAAGCATCCTCCACCATTCGGATGGTTGCCATATTTAGTTCATCCTGAATTTCATACCTCAGGCCATTCATGTACCTGGCCACCTTTTCGTCATCGCTTTCGCGATGACCTGCTCTGATATTTAACCTGTAAAATTCCTCAGTATACTCCTTTACTGTAATCATCTTCTGTCTCAGGTTCTGCATCCTCCTGAACAGAGAAATTTGATAGTTCCTGGGAATGAATTTTGCCTTCATCTTTGCAATCATCCTGTACCATCTCTTAATCTTTTGCTTGCCTTGGCAATGCCTATCAGCTTGTAGTTCATCCCACCACAAGGCTGCATGTCCTTTTAATCTCGTGACGGGATGTCTGACCTTCTTATCATCTTCGATATCTTCATAATAGAAGTAAGTGTCTAGAGCTCTAATCCAATCTAGCAGCTCTTCTACATCTAGATTCCCTTCATAAGCTGGAATTTCCATCTTTGTTTTCGAACTCACCCAAGCGATAGCCTGAATTAAACGCTCATTGGCTGCATCTTCTGCTGGGATTTCTTCTTCGTCATGTCCAGCATTACCTCCATCCTCGGATTCACTAATATCTCCTGCATCAGCTTTGCGCCTTGGTGATGTCTCCATGTCCTCCATTCTAGCACGAAGATTACGCACTTCTCTCTCCATGTCTGGATTCTTCACTCGCCTACCTCTTTCTCTGGATATTTCCCTTTCTCTGGACAATTCCCTTTCCCCCTCTGGATTGGGTGATTGTCTACCTCTTCTCCTTGGCAGCATGGTGAATTCTCCCTTTTTTTTCTCTGCTACAGAAAGCAAAGAAGATTTTCTAAGCTCTGATACCACTTGACGTAGGCGCGCCACACCTCAGGCACGTCCGCTCACAGGATCTCCTTCTTCTCTTCCCTAAGAACTCTGAGGTTCTTCTATTTCCCTATCGGAAAATCTGCTCCCACAGTTCTCTCGTGCGATCCCCCTTCCTTCATTTATCGGGGAATCGAAACTCCTAACTTTGCAAGTTCAAAGGTTGGACACTGGGTTCTCGAATCCCCGAGACCCGATGGTCAGTCAACTCGCTGACTTTTCCCCTGAGGGATTTCGCTACTCGTGACCTCATAGGTCGAACTGTCGAACTTTCACCCTTCTATTCTCGAATCCCCGAGATGCAAGAATTCAACGGAATGTTGACTTCTATCACTAGGCAGCACGTGTCCACTCGTTGACCACGCGGTCCCACCTTAGGCTCTCGGCACTCCGTCGACTTGCGAATCCTAACCCCAACGCTTCGGGACTTCTCGCGGCGAGATCCCGAGGGTTTCGTGCCACCTGTATTCCACTCGCGCTTCGCTATGGCCCACACTGTCTCCAGCTGTAAGGATATCGCCTCTCGAAATCCCATGATCCCTGCGCCCAAATTCTTGGGACTTTTCTTCCAAGGCTCCGATACACAATCCCACGTGTAGGTCCAACAATCCTCGACGATCCAGATCCAACGGTTATCCTCCTTCTCGCTCCTCACGTCTTCGTGACTTTGAATATCCAAAGTTTGGGTTCTCACCCTGCGAGCTCCCGAGTTCGTAAGATCCTTAGATCTCCTCCACCTGTCCTCCCTAGATGGACACCTCCTAGCCTCTCGCCACTTCGCTGCTTCGTGACCTCGCATCTCGCGACTTTTAACACTAAACACTTGGGTGTTCACCCTGCGAGCTCCCGAGTTCGCGAGATCTTTAGATCTCTGACACTTGTCCTCCTCAGATGGACGGCTCCTATCTTCTCGCAACTTCGCCACTCGCGACGTGGAGCGCCCAATACTTGGGTCTTCAACCTGCGAACTCCCGAGTTCGCGAGATTTCTAGACCTCTGCCATCTGTCTTCTTCAGATGGACATCTCCTAGCCTTCTTGCCACCTCGCCACTCGCGAAGCTAAAGGACTTCCCTTTCGGACCTCCAATGTCCGAGCTTGTGAGATGAGAGAATCTCCTTACGCGCGTCCTCCACAATGAACGACTCTGATCTTGTAGGGATATCGCGTCTCATGATATCGCTTCTCTCACTGCACAACTTTGGGGCTTCAACTCCCGAGTCCCCGATACACGATACCACGTGTAGATCTGACGACTCCTGTGACTCTGGATTAACGGCTCCGCCTCTCCTGAGCTTCGACTCTTCGAAGTCTTCTTGCCGTAACCTCCTTGCACCTCTGCAAGATCTAACGATCCTCGGAACTTCGTGAAATCTCCTCGGATGATTTCGACCGTCCGTTCTTCCTTGTATAACCCACAAAATGAGAAAAGTGTATCTCTCCACGAGATTCCTTTGCCGCTTCGCAAACCTGCGACGCTTCTTTCTGACATCAAGTCACACTTATCTACGCTGATCTTCAATGACTCATAGGCCTACCCCTCCTGAGCTTTGCTAAACTTCTTCAACCTCAACGAGGTTCTTTGCACGCACTCCTTGCAGCCAACCTGCGAACACTTCAACTGTTCGAGCTTCCTTTGACTCTGCGTATGCCCGTAGTAGTAGTCCTCCAAAGCTTCTCCTCAGTTTCTTCACTGAGACTCTCCTTCCTTAGCCTGCACACTGCTTGCATGGCTTTAGCAACCCACTTTCACTTCTGAGGGCTTTGAGAACAAGAGTTTACTCTCTGAGCCTTCTGTCAACGCACTCCTTGCGGATGACTTCAACTACACTCCTTGCAGGAATCCTCGCTCAAAAAGAGAAACAATTGTAACTCACCTCGCTTCCTCTCAGATTTCAATATCGACACATGAATTCATACTCACAGCATAGCAAAAAATGCATAACAGGAAGAAATATTCATAAGCAGAGCATTTAACACACATACACAGAGAATAACACAACAGCCATGAATTTGAATCAACTTCTTCTATTAATTCAAGATCTATACATGGGTGTTCTTCTACAGCTCCCTGTTATTCTCCTATGCTCTAGATTCTTCTTGCTCTCCTGTTACTAATTGTTACAACGATACAAATGAGGGTGTCTATATCTCGGTTTTCCCTCTTTCTTCTAGAATTGTCTAATCTAAGAATTCAATTCTATCTACGTGCAACTGCTACTATAAATGCCTCTGTCTATCTTAGATGAGAGCGTATGGCTCGAGGTATGATTACATTCTGACCAAGGCACCAAATTAAATGATCTCATTTATGTTTTGCGCATCAACCTCAAGGAAAATTTAAAAATTCAAAAACTTGCGCTGGATGTCTTCCAGATGTCTTCTGCTTCCATGTTGGTTTTGCTTGTCATGAGGGATGCTCCTGCATCATACTCCCTCGCTTGAAAATTTGCATGGGCTCCTGTCCATGAGCTCCTGCACGGTATGTCCATGCTTCTGAATCTCTGCTTCAGTCTCCCAGCTGGCATCTTCAACTTTATGTCCTTTCCACTTGACCAAATATTCAAAATATTCTTTCCTTCTGGTTTTCTTACCCACTCGTTTATTCAGTATCTGCTCCATCTGTGGCTTCTTTGCAAATGGCATCTGCTTCTGCCACTGGATCTCTGGTTGATCATCACTTTCTACTCCTGCTTCATCAGCTTTATATGGATAGAAATCCGAAACATTAAATATCGGAGAAATTCTGATCCCATCTGGTAACTTAATTTCATAAGCATTCTCTCCGAATTTCTTCAGGACCCTGCATGGCCCAATTTTCTTCATCTTCAGTTTGTTGTATGTTCCTCTCGGGAACCTTTCCTTCTTCAAATGCGCCAAAACCAGATCACCAACTTCAAACTGAAGTTGTCTCCGATGCTGATCTGCTCTGCGTTTGTACTCCTGACTTGACTTCAATAGTCGCTCCTTCACCTGGCTGTGAAGTTCCTTCATCGCTTCAGCAAATTCTCCTGCACTAGCACTGCTAGTATCAGTCTGTTCTGAATCCCTCAATTCAGAAACTCCTCTCGGCTACATTCCATATACAATCTGAAGTGGACTTCGGCCTGTGCTCCTGTTCACTGAATCATTGTATGCGAACTCTACCTGTGGCAACACATTGTCCCAACTGCTATGGTGCTCTGTCACCAAGCTCCTCAACAAGTCTCCCAGACTTCTGTTGACCACTTCTGTTTGTCCATCCGTTTGAGGATGATAAGAAGAACTAAACATCAAATTAGTTCCTAGCTTCTTCCATAATGTCCTCCAAAAGTGCCCTATGAATTTTGTGTCTCTGTCTGAAACTATGCTTTTCGGCAATCCATGAAGTCGAACAATCTCCTTGAAAAACAAATTTGCGATGTGAGTCGCATCACTGGTTTTCTGGCATGGGATAAAATGTGCCATTTTGGAAAACCTATCAACTACCACAAAGATTGAATCAACACCTCTTTGTTTCCTCGGCAACCCCAACACGAAATCCATGCTAATCTCATCCCACGACCTCTCAGGTATGGGCAGTGGTTGATAAAAACCCGCATTCTACTTCCTTCCTTTTGAATGCTGGCAAATCCTGCATCTATCCACAAACTTCTTGACTTATGACTGCATCCCTGGCCAAAAGTATGACTCGTTCAGCTTTGCAAATGTCTTATCATGGCCAAAATGCCCTGCCAATCCTCCACTGTGTTTCTCCTTCAACAAGTTCTCCCTCATGGAGCAATTTGGAATACACAGTTGATTGCCTCTAAACAACAATCCGTCCTGGATCACGTACTCTATCCACTGACTTCTATCTCTGAGAACTGGATTCTCAGCTATTTCATAAGCTTTCTTAAAGTCTGAATCATTTGCATACATGTCTTTAAGACCATCAAAGCTTAACGTCCTGACTTTGAATTCCTGCAACAACAAACACTTCCTGCTCAAAGCATCAGCAACTTTGTTAGTAGTACCAGAAATATGTTTTATCACAAAAGTGAAATTTTGCATGTATTCAACCCATTTAACATGCCTCTAATTCAACTTTTCTTGTTGAGTCACATATTGTAATGCATAATTATCAATATATAAAACAAATTCTTTTGGAATCAAATAGTGCCTCCATTTCTTCAATGCCTGTATGATGGCATAAAATTCTTTATCATATGTGGAAAATTTCTCCTTTGCCTCATTCAGCTTCTCGCTGAAGTATGCAACCGGCCTGTCTTCCTGGCTCAAGACCGCTCCTATGGCAAACTCGCTTGCATCACATTTTACCTGAAATGTCTTTTGAAAATCTGGCAACACCAGAATTCGCTGCTCTGTAATCTTTCGTTTCAACAAATTGAAACTTTTCTCAGCCTCTTCCGTCCAGTGAAAAGATTTATGTCTTTTCTTCACTGTATCCATCATTGCTGCACTAATTCCACTGAAATTTCTAATGAATTTCCGGTAGAAACTAGCCAGTCCATGAAAACTCCTCACATCAAATACGTTCCTCGGTGATGGCCAATTCTTGATTACCTCCACCTTATCTGGATCCATTTTCAGCTCATTTGTAGATATAACAAACCCCAAATAAATGAGTTCTGTCTTCATGAATGAGGACTTCTTCATGTTAATCAACAGCTTCTCTTGTTGTAATCTCTTCATCACAATAGCCAAATGCTTCAGATGTTCAGCCTTTATCTTGCTGAAAACCAATATGTCATCCGGATACATGATGACAAACTTCCCGATGAACTCCTTCACGACTTCATTCATCAACCTCATAAAGGTACTTGGTGCATTTGTCAAGCCAAACGGCATGACAAGCCATTCATACAAACTTTTGTTTGTCTTGAATGCTGTTTTCCACTCATCACCTTCTCTCATACGAATCTGATGATATCCACTCTTCAAATCTATCTTTGAAAAAAAAAATTCCCCACTTAAGAAATCCATCAAATAATCCATCCTTGGCAATGGGAATCTATACCTGATGGTTATCTTGTTGATGGCTCTTGAATCAGTGCACATCCTCCAGCCTCCATCTTTCTTAAGACTGAGTACTGTTGGAACAACACACAGACTCAAGCTTTCCCTGACCAATCCTTTGTCCAATAATTCCTGGACCTGCTTCTTGACCTTCTCATTCTCCTGTGGTGACAATTTGTACGTGGCTTTATTTGGAAAACTAGCTCCTGGTATGAGGTCAATGTAGTGACTCACGCTCCTTATTGGTGGCAATGAATGAGGTAGTTCATCCACTACAATATCAGCGAACTCTTCCAGTAGTTCCTGAATTTCTCCTGGTAAATCGTCCACTCTTGTGCTAGTCAGAACAATTCTCGGCTTTCTGACCACAAAGAATCGTGGATCCTCCTTCTTCTTAACTTATGTAAGAAGTTCCTTCCCACTCATGAGAAGTACTGTGTTGTTTACCCCCGACTTCACCTCTTTATCCTCAATTGGACACAACATATGAGTTCTCCCATTTCTCTCTAGGGTATATGTATTTTTCCTCCAATCATGAGTTACATTTCTATCATATTGCCATGGTCTACCCAGCAATAAATGACAGACATCCATAGGAATAACATCACATAAAATCTTATCATTATATCCTCCTATCTTAATGTCAACTAAGCACTGTTTAGTGACATTTACCTGATGTCCCTTCTGTAGCCATGAAACTTTGTATGGACTTGGGTGATTAGTTGTCTCCAGCTCTAGCCTCTCCACCATCTCGGTTGAAACGAGATTATCGGTGCTTCCACTGTCCACGATGACTTTGCATGCCCAACCCTTGGTCTTGCAAGCAGTCCTAAAAAGATTGTTCCTCTGTGTTGAATTCTCCCTCTCTTTTTCTGGCGTCAAAAGGACTTTTCGCATTACCGACGATCTTCCGCCTTCAACGTACTCTGCCTCAACATCTCGCCTTTGTGCCTCGGTGATGTGAGCTTCTTCTCCATCCTTCTTCCTATCTGGACAGTCAACTAACTTGTGCCCATTCTTCCCACATGTGAAGCATGTGATTACTCCACCTCTTCCTCTTCCTCTGCCTCTAGTACGAGGAAACCTATTATTATCATCATATCCTCCTCTCTACTCGGTATGTTGTTCTCTTTGCTCAACATATCGCCCTCGCTGCGAACTTCCACCTCTCTCTGTCTGAGTCTGAGGTTTCTTCCAGTCATCCTTGGGATTTTGGTATTTATCTGGGGCAACCGATTTGCCTTTGGGCTGACTTCTGCCTCGGCCCCTCTGACTTTGTTTACGGCTCAGCTTCTCCTCAGCTTTCAGAGCCAATTGGTAAGCATCCTCCACCGTTTGGATGGTTGACATATTTAGTTCATCCTGAATTTCATACCTCAGGCCATTCATGTACCTGGCCACCTTTTCGTCATTGCTTTCGCGATGACCTGCTCTGATATTTAACCTGTAAAATTCCTTAGTATACTCCTTTACTGTCATCAGCTTCTGTCTCATGTTCTGCATCCTCCTGAACAGAGAAATTTGATAGTCCCTGGGAATGAATTTTTCCTTCATCTTTGCAATCATCCTGTACCAACTCTTAATCTTCTGCTTGCCTTGGCAACGCCTATCAGCTTGTAGTTCATCCCACCACAAGGTTGCATGTCCTTTTAATCTCGTGACGGCATGTTTGACCTTCTTATCATCTTCGATATCTTCATAATAGAAGTAAGTGTCTAGAGCTCTAATCCAATCTAGCAGCTCTTCTACATCGAGATTCCCTTCATAAACT
>JASDQU010191205.1:506-16503 GCA_032191745.1 Picea mariana
GAGAGATATTAAAAATAAAATCTTGAATGAAATTTAAGGTGTGTGACATAATGGTATCAAAGTTGTAGGTTATAGAACTTGGGCTTTTTATGGGATTTATCACACAAAAAATCCAACATGTAAATTGTCTTGATTTTCTTCTTAAATCTAGGAAGAAAAATAAGTTGTTTTTGCAAGAAAATGACAGAAGTACTTGAGCCCCAGGGAGAAGAACCTCATCAAGAGAATCCTGAACAAGGGAATTTAGGTGATGGACATATCTGGGTGGATTTGAATAATGATAGGGATTCAGAAATTATAAAGACAGTAACAGATATGAGAGAAGAACTAAAAACTATAAGAGAAGATAACGAAATAATTTTGAAGACCCAAGAGGAACTAAATGCAATTCTGCTAGTAAAATTGTGCAATCAAAATACTGATAAAAATAAAGGGAAGAATTCTAGAAACTCTAAGATAGCCCAACCAAAGAAAAAAGAAATAAAATTGGAGTATCATGAATCTGAGACAAAGTCAGTATATAAGGATACAGAAGATACTAAAATGTCTACTGAAAGTAGTTATAGTCCTAAACAAAGAACCAAAAAGAAACCCAAACAACATGATGAAGTCATGGGAGAATTTAAGAAGATTAAACCACCAACCTTCAATGGAGAAGTGGATATTGGTGAGGAAGTAGAGGCATGGCTCTCTGGTATGCAGAAATACTTTCAAATTTACAATTACTCAAGTGAGCTTAAATCTCAGATCGTTATCTATAATCTAATAGAAAAAGGAGATATATGGTGGCAGGATATAAAAAGAATAAAAAATATTAAGGAAAGGAAAATCACATGGAAAACCTTTAAGATATACTTTAATAAATAGTACATGTCTGAGTAGTATTATGAGGGTAAAGCCAAGGAGTTCTATGAACTAAAACTAGGAAATATTACGATGAAATATGTATGTAGTAAGTTTCTGAGTTTGTTGCATTATGTGCCTTACATTGTGGATGAAAAACCAAAGATTCGGCGATTTTTTATTTTCCTACCTAGTTATTATAAATATTGAATAGAGTTTGATAACCCAAAAAATTTGGAAGAAACCATGAGGAAAGATAAACTCTATTTTGAGCAGTATAAAAATAGAAATGAGAATTCTAAGAAATGGAATGGGAAAAAGTTTGAGAGGTTTGACCCTAAGAAGAAAGGGGGAGCTTACTCTAATAGAAATGCTGATAAGATATTTCAAGGAGGTAATAAGTTCAGAACTAGTAAACCTTTCAATCATCTTGAAAATAAGAGTACCAAACCACCAACCTTCTTCAATAAAGAAACTACCCAAAAAGAAACAGTAAAATGTTGGGAATGGAATGGTCCACATTACTATAAATATTATCCCCTTAGGAAGAAGGGTAATAACAATGTGCAAACGGTACAGGAAGCAACTACAGGTGGTGAGCTGGCAAGGTCTACACCAAAAATCAACGTAGAATTGAAAAATCGGCAGGCAAATCATCAAACTTCAATGGTAGAAATTGAAGGTATGATACATAACCAACCAGTTACTGTTTAAATTGATCCATGTGCTAGTTTAAGTTATATTTCACCAAGAGTTGTAGAAATATGTAAGCTACATGAGGAAAAGTTTAAAAGTCCTAGTTAGTATAGTTAGCTACAGGAACTAAAAGGAGAATTACAGATGTTGTTAAAAACTGTGAACTTCATATGAATGAATTAAGAACACAGATAGACTTAAACATATTACCATTAGGATCTTATGATGTGATAATCGGTATGGATTGGATGGAAAAGTTTAAAGTGGTCTTAGATTGTTACAATAAAACATTTACCTGTGTAGATGAGAGAGGTAACAGTATAAACATTAAACAAGTATCAAGACTTGTTAGTATTAGGGAAATAACAACCATACAAGTTAAAAGATGCATTCGAAAAGGGTGTAAACTATATGTTGTACACATAAATTATAATGAAAAATAGGAAAGTAATAANGAGAGAAATAGATTTATCCATAAACCTGATACCTGGATCAGTACCTGCTTCTAAGGCTCCTTATAGGATGAATATCCTAGAGTTAAATGAACTAAAAATTCAATTGCAAGAACTGATAGATAAATAATATATCCAACCAAGTGTGTCTCCATGGGGGGCACCAGTACTTTTTGCTAGAAAGAAAGATGGCACATTACGTCTCTGTATTGATTATAGGTAGCCTAATAAAATGACTATTAAAAATAGATATGCATTACCTCGTATTGATGATCTATTTGATCAAGTATGGAGAGCTACAATCTTTTCTAATATTGATTTATGTTCTAGTTGTCATCAAGTTAGGATAAAGGATGAGGATATTTATAAAAAATCATTTAGAAAAAGGTACGGACATTACAAATTTTTTGTAATATCTTTTGGGTTGACTAATTCCCCAGCCTCATTCATGTGCTTGATGAACAGTATTTTGAGTAAAAGTCTAGATAAAAAATTTATCGTATTTATAGACGATATACTCATCTATTTAAAGGATGAAAAGGAGCATGAAGAACATTTAAGAATAGTATTATAGATACTAAGAGAATAGAAATTATATGAAAAACTAAGTGTAAGTTTTATAAAGACAAAATTCAGTATCTGGGACATGTAATCTCCAAACAAGGTATAGCAGTTGAACCAGACAAAATAAAGGCTATAATGAATTTTCCTGAACCTAAGGATGTTTTGGACATTAGATCATTTATGGGTATAACTGGTTATTACCGAAATTTTATAGAATGGTTTTCCAAGATTGCATATCATATAACATCGTTGAAAAATAAAAGAACTAAGTTCATCTGGTTTGAGAAATGTCAAGAGAGTTTTAAAAAATTAAAACAACTCTTAACTGCAGTTCCTATATTAAAATTGGCAGACCTAGATAAATACTTTGTAGTATGTATTGATGCATGTCGCGAAGGGCTTGGAGGAGTGTTAATCCAAGAAAACCATGTAAAACTAAAGAAACGTGAAGAAAATTACCTAACACGTGACTGGGAATTAGCTGCAATAATACATGCATTAAAAATGTGGCAACATTATATGGTTAGCTGAAAATTCTTACTATTGATAGATAACATCGCTTTAAAATATTTGTTTGATAAACAAAATTTAAATGCTCGCCAAGCAAGGTGGTTAGCCTTCTTAAGCGAGTATGATTTTGAGATAAAACACATTAAGGGAAAGGAAAATAAAGTAGTAGATGCAATAAGTAGACATGAAAACCTGATTTATACAGTTACTAGAAGTAACTATGAAACAGATTTAGAAGAAAGGGTAAGGTTAGCAGCTAAAAAGGACCCAAAATATCAAAATATTAAGTTTCAAAATTGTTGATAATTCAGCAGGAATAGAAGAACCAAATTTTAGATTCTAAAAAAATGGATTGTTAATGTATAAAAACAAATTATATGTACCAGAATCTAATGAAATTAAGCTATTAATTTTAGATTAACTGTATAAGAAACCATATTCTGGACACCCAAGTTACCAGAAATTAATTACTATGCTAAGAAAGGAATTTTATTGGTCAAATATGAAAGGCGAAATAGCATAATATCTAGCTAGATGCTTAGAGTGTCAAGAAGTTAAGGTTGAACACTAACATCCAACTGGACTACTACATCCTTTACCCATTCTAGAATGGAAATGGGAAGTGATAAGTATGGATTTTATTACTGGATTGCCTAGAATTAGTAAACAAAATGACTCAATTATGGTTGTGGTTGATAAATTGAGTACGGCAGCACACTTCATACCTATGAAAACAACCTATAAATCTATTAATATAGAATAAATAGTCATGAAGGAAATATTTAGGTTACATGGAATCCCTAAATTTATAATATCTAATAGAGATATTAAGTTTACAGAAAATTTTTGGAAGTCTTTATTTAAAGGGTAAGATACCCAATTGAACTTCAGTACTGCTTTTCATCTGCAAACGGATGGGCAAACTAAAAGAACTAATCATATTATTGAAGACATGCTTAGAATGTAAGTTATGGACAGACCTGGTAAATGGGAAGAATATTTGTACTTATTTGAGTTTGCTTATAATAATTATTATCGAGCTTCAGCAAAGCTTAGTCCTTTTGAAATTGTATATGGCAGAAAATGTATTACACTTGTTTCATGGAGTAATCATGTTAATAGATTGATGATAGGATGAAATATGTTAAAATACATGGAACTAATAGTGAAATAGGTACAACAGAACCTGAAAGTAGCTCAGGACAGGAAAAAAAATTATGTTGATGCAAAAAGGACTCCAAGAGAGTTCAATATTGGAGATCATGTGTATATTAGAGTTAAACCTAAAAAGAGTTCTTTACGACTAGGAAGGTATACTAAGTTAGCACCTAAATATTGTGTCCCATTCAAGATAATTGCTCGAATAGGACCTATAGCTTATCAACTTTCACTTCCATCTACGGTAAAAGTACATGATGTGTTTCAGGTTTCATTACTAAAAATGTATATACATGACCCTACTCACATTGTTGATTGGAAAGTGATACAAGTGGAACCCCTAAACGAGTTCCTAGTAGATACGAATCGTATTCTCGACAAGAGGGAACTTACACTCCGGAATCGATTCGTAGGATAGGTAAAGGTGCAATGGAAGCATATTAGTCCAGAAGAGGCTACTTGGGAAATGGACATAGAAACTAGTTATCACCAAGGATGGTGATAAGTTATAAGGGGGGGTGTATGTGATACCTTATGACTTGAAACTTTGACAATTATTATTATTTTATTTTTTTTAAGAACTTTAATTATTTTCCAAAAAGAAAATTTGGTCGATTGACCAAATCTGAATTGTAAAACCTTATTATTTTATGAAAATAAACACATGTGTTAAAAGGGGCACACGTTGAAGTAGGTGTTAAAGAGGGAGTTAGGAATCCAAAGGGGTTGGCCAAGTGGCAATAGACTGAGACAAGTTGTGGAGTTAAATCAACTTCAAAAAGACACATTCCATATTTATAGGAGAATATGTGAACATGTGTAGAATTGAATCTGACAGGTGGTCAATGGGAAGGAAGCTCAAGAAAAGTGTCACAAGTCCTAGGAAAAACAAAAAGAAGTCGTGACAAAGGAATGGGACGTCGTTCCTAGGATGTGGAATGATAGCTCGAGAAGGCTACGCATTGAACTGAATTAACACTGTGATTTTCTAATATTACACATAGCAAGCTAGTACTCAGAATTATGAAAGAGCTCACATAGGCATCCCCTTGGATTCTGAACTCAGCTTGGGGTGACAAAGGTTGGAAAAGACTCTAGTCTATGGTTTGGAGGAACAGAGTCTTCAACGTGTGTTTTCCCCAAGTTCTAGGTTTTTAACTCGTTATTATGAAAATGTTTATATGAATGTTTATTATGTGTTATCATGTGTTACTGTGACCAAAATTATTGGTTATGGAGTATTTTAAAGAATAAATAAATAGTAATAGTATTAGATTTAAGTGATTTTTATGAGAAAATAGATGCATATCATAGTTTTATGCAGAAAGACTCTTGAAAGAAAAACAAGATTTATTTTGTTCCTATATCTATGAACATAATCATATTACCAGTAGCAACCCAATAAAAATCATGAGTAAAACCCAGTTATTAAAACATGAATTGTATTTGAATTAGAATCATGTATTGAGGAAACAGAGATACAAGTAATGATTGTAGTATCCCAAAAGGAATCGATACTAAGTTAACAAAGTTTAACAAATATATAAGTAATGATTGTGTATGTCCAAAATCGATACTAAGTAAATCGAGTTTAACAAATATACTGTGTATATCCAAGTGTTGGATAAATTACTATTTTCGACACACTAGCTCAATAGGAGTTAACTAACTAGTTCTATTTTAGACTTTCTATTTTTACCATCACTATTATGCATGAATGCATTCCTAAGGAAATATAATTGCTTGATTGATTTTATTAATTATGGAATGTTCTGTCCTATATATGAGTGTATTCCACTCATTCATTGTATCAATTATTCATTCATTGGTCAGCTCATTGGAGTAGTCTGAATATATTTTCTCATGCTTCCATATTGAATCTCTCATCCTTTCTTGATAAGATATGTTTGTACTTGTTTTAGTTAGATATCCTTTGCAAGTTTTGTTGAAATATTGACATGGTATCAGAGCTACGCTACTTGGAGTAAGATAGACAAGCCATAGAATAAGAAAATCAAAGTATCGGCTAGCAAAATCTGTGTAACAGACACGGTCTCACCCTCTCCTTGTTGGTAGGAGCGACCTTCGCATTCAAACTTACAAATTTTTCAAATTCTGGTTTGGTCACTTCCTAGACACTGGAAAAGGGCGACCAGGGTTACTCCCAATACACTGGAAAAGGGCAACCAAAACACAGCAAAGGGATACCACCAAAAACTGGTCGCTCTGTCTCTTAAGGCAAGGTGCGACCACCTCTAAAAACACGTTTCTTTTGGTAGTTATATCTCCCAAAATATTAAATTTTCGAGGAAACGGCTCGCATGAGAAATAAATAGACCCATTTTGCAAGTGGGTTTTCAACCATTTGGAAAAATGCCTCACTTCTCATAAAATAAGCCGGAAGATCACCTCCTGAAATTGATTCTTCTTTCCATTTAAAGTGTCCTTTCTACAATGATTTCTCATGTTTTCACTTGCATATTGAGAGTAAAATTTTAGGGGTTCTCGGACACAGTAGGAGATATGGATAAGACACATATTCTACAGTCAAACTTGGTGGAAATCCTCACACCATACAATTATTTTGATTGGAATTCGAAGGTAGAATTCCAAATCATAACGAAATGAATGTACAATTTGACAATGGGGATAGAAACAGAACCTACATCAACAATTGAGAAGACGAGATGGCTGAAATGAAAGGATGAGGAACATGACTTCTTCTTGAATTGATTTCATCTGATTTATGGTTTTGTGTTGTTGCATGCAAGACTCCAAATGTGATATGTACCACCTTGTAAAGTCTATTTGGAAAGCAGGATGAGATGAGAGGTCATATGCTTGAGGTAGAGTTGACTACCTTGGATAAAAAAAGTTTTAATAATTTGCAGGATTTTTTTACCAAGTTTAAATCTTGGATATTGAGCTTGGATTATTGTGGCATTGATGAGTCTATAGAAGTAGACCAACTTATTCTAACAATATTGGCTAAGTTGGGACCAAAATATTGTGTCTATGTCTCCACTTTCCATTCTGGCAGATATCTCATGGGAAAAAAATGGAAGATTCCTACCATGAATCAATTCATTTATTCTCTCACACATGAGCAGGAAAAACTCATTTAGATGGGCCTAATCAAGGATACCAAAGAAATTCACTCACCATGCATGATGGAAAACGATCATCCAAACATAACAGAAAGGAAAAATCGAACAAGAAGGAGGGATATTCCAAACCCTTCAAGGATTCTTCAGGTTCCAAAGACTATTCAGGTTTCATTTCCAAAGACTCTTTAGGCTCAGGTTCCAAAGAGAAGAAGAATAAGAAGGGAAAGTAGTTCACTTAATGAAATAAACCAAATCATGAATAATCCACATGCATGAAGAAACAGATTGATCTTATGGCTCAAGTACTTAAGCAGAACAACCTTGGAAACTTCATTCCAAAAGAAGCCAAGAAGAAGAAGAAAGAATATCCTACGTCTAAGAAAGGGGATCATCATTCCCTTGCTGCAATTAATTCCTTATATGATTCATGGATTATAGATTATGGCACATCACATCATATGGCAATGAAAGAGGAAGTTTTCACTTCATTGCGTTCATGCTCACAACCCCCTATTCTCATGGGGGATGATACTCCAGTTGTAGTAATAGGAGAGGGGACAGTGAAACTCCCTAATGGAAGTTTTGAGAATTTTTTACATGTTTTGAAGCATTCTATAAATATACTCTCAGTTTATCAGATCACTGAGACAGGTAAAAAGGTTGAATTTACATCAAATTCAATTTTTGTACTTGACATACATGACAATTCCATTATTGCAACTGGTGAGGTAGATCACAAATAAAGGTTGTATAAATTCACTAATTTTGTTGACCATAACTCCTCCTTACTACTTATGCATGTCAATAATAGTAGTAGAGTATGGCATGATATATTTGGTCATTTAAACTTCAGATACATGAAGTGACTTTCCAAGCAAGGAATGGTCAAAGGCTTTCCAGATATTTACTTTTCTGAAGGGGTTTGTGAAGGTTTCATTCTTGGAAAGAATCCTAAAGAGAAGTTTGAAAAGGGGAAGGCAAGGAGAGCCTTCTCTTCCCTAGAGATTGTTCACAGTGATCTCATGGGTCCATTTCCACATCCGTCCATCAGCAAAGAAAGGTATGTCCTTATATTCATTGACAAGTAATCACGCTATACTTGGGTTTATTTTCTCGGGAAAAACTATGAAGTTTTTGAGCATCTCAAAGACTTCAAAACTCTAGTAGAGACAAAGACTGGGAAGAAGATCAAGATCCTTTGTATAGAAAATGGGGGGGATTATATCAACAGAGATGTTCAAAATATTTGTAGTGAGGCTGGTATCCAGTTGCAGCATATAGTTCCATACACTCCACAACAAAATGGAGTTGTTGAAAGGAAGAATAGATCTCTCAAGGAGATGACCAATTGCATGTTGCATGTGAGGTATCTTCCTTCCAAGATTTGGGATGAAGCACTTGACTGTGTTTCTTATATATAGATTGATCATATGGCTCAAGTACTTAAGCAGAACAACCTTGGAAACTTCATTCGAAAAGGATCCAAGAAGAAGAAGGAAGAAGATCCTACGTATAAGAAAGGTAATCATCATTCCCTTGTTTCAATTAATTCCTCATCTAATTCATGGATTATAGATTATGGTGCATCACATCATATGGCAGTGAAAGAGGAATTTTTCACTTCATTGTGTCCATGCTCACAACCCCCTATTCTCATGGGGGATGATACTCCAATTGTAGTAACAAGAGAGGGGAGAGTGGAACTCCCTAATGGAAGTTTTTAGAATTGTTTACATGTTCAGAAGCTTTCTATAAATCCGCTCTCAGTTTATCAGATCACTCAAATAGGTAAAAAGGTTGAATTTACATCATATTCAATTTTTTTACTTGACATACATGACAATTCCATTATTGCAATTGGTGAGGTAGATCACAAATCAAGGTTGTATAAATTCACTAAGTTTGTTGACCATAACTCCTCCTTACTACTTATGCATGTTGATAATAGTAGTAGAGTATGGCATGAGAGATTTGGTCATTTACACTTCAGGTACATGCAGCGACTTGCCAATCAAGGAATGGTCAAAGGCTTGCTAGATATTTACTTTTCTGAAGGGGTTTATGAAGGTTGCATTCTTGGAAAGCATCCTAAAGAGAAGTTTGAAAAGAGGAAGGCAAGAAGAACCTTATCTTCCATAGAGCTTTTTCATAGTGATCTCATGGGTCCATTTCCACACCCGTCCATCAGCAAAGCAAGGTATGTTTTTGGCACAGGAGCAGACCCAGGGTTCAACGCTCAAGAGCACACCAACAAAACCCTAACTATTGGACCTTTTAGCAACACCTGCGAAGAAGATGAAGTCTCACCCGAGGTAGAGGTAGGGGTGGTTGAAGGACTTATATGTATGCAACATTAGTTGGGACACAAATCTATGATTACAACACCTTTACAGAGTAATTAGAAGATACAATTCATCAGTATTTAACCAGTATCTACTCCGCAATAAAAAACCTAATCACATAGCATCGTGGTATTCGCATAGATCTGATATATTTGAGCACTAAGCACATCAACATAGATTAGATATAGCATTCATTCACATTATTCATAACTAAGCTATCATATTAGATTCATCTAAGCATATATAAGTGCACTAATCATTTAATCACATAAACAAGAGAACAACCATAAAGCACAAAGCAACCACAACACAAGATATGTTTGGTTCACCACCAACCTAGGGCTACGTCCACCAAATCTTATTCTTATTTATTATCTTTTGTCAATATTATACATGCACAGAGCCACAATATCCTACTCCGCATAGGACAGGATATCTGTGCACACCTCGCCAGATCCTCCTTCCCCGAGCTAGGTTACAGCACAAAGCTTCTACTCAATCTCTTACAATCACTTGCACTTATCTCTACAAGTCTCACACAGTATGCACGAAGCATCTACAATCCACACTTGCACTTAGCACTTAGCACTTAGCACTTAGCAAGGTACCAAAATACCTTTTCTCCTTTATTACCATGCCTAGACTTCTATTTATACATTGAAAAAAGGGCCTAAACATGGGTAAACCTATGGGCTGACATTCCCATACCCGTTACATAGCCCAAAACCCAAAAATCCCTAAAAATGGGTCGAGATACCACGATATCTGCTTCAACTTGTGCTCCACCTTCGATAGCCTATAGAAGTCCCAAAAGTAGGTCAAACATGACCAAGGATCTTCAAAACTTGGTCAAGGGCCAACAGGCCCCCAACACTCACCTGTGACTAGTCTCGAGTCACTTTGATCTAGGTAGCTCTGCTTCAAAATCCTCGAGCTTGGCACGAGATGCTTCGAATTGTTGTTGCGTTAAGGCCTCCTGCTCGGTGAACTCTTGGATAATTTATTCGTTGACAGGTCCCTCTAGGCATTGTTCAGTTGCAGTGATGACTTTCTCTAGTTCTTCTCATCGGCCTTCAATCTCCGCAAACAATTGGCAAGCTTCGTCCTATATTGGTTGGAGCCTCTGAGTAACTTCCATGAATTTTCTCTGAATGGTGTGGACCTGTTGTTGAGCAGTGTGTTGTTCCTGGGATCTCTTCATCCTTTCAACTGTGGATAGGGGATTCAACTGCGCCTGTACTATTTCTGCTTGTTGCTTTGCCTCCTGGAGTTGTGACTCTAGTGCCTTCAATTTAGGATCCTCAGTGAGTCGCTCATAAGTCTGGTCACTTTGATCACTCATCTATTTACATTCCATGGTGAGGGCCTTGATTATCTCAACTGTGCTTTGAGCAGTTTCTTTTCTTTGATCTCGTAAATCCTGCGGAGTGTTGGGCACTGTTCGTAGCTCCAAATCTGTAATTCTTTGTTGAAGTTGTTGGATATCTTCTGCAAGCTCTGCTACTTGATGCTCTAATGGTTCTTCCGATTTTTTCTCTAATTCTATCATAGAGCGAAGTGCTATGTTGACTACTTCTTTGACTCCGAGCTTCTTTGCAAGCAACTTCTCTTTCTCTTGTTGGATTTGTGCTTTCTCCTCTTCAAACTTTATTTTGAGAGAAACCTTATCCTACTACGCAACTCAGTGTTGCTCTATGACTACTTTTTTCACTTGCTTTAGGGTCTATGTGGCCTGCTCTGTGTCTTCATGTGTGCGACGAAGGTGAGCTTCAGTCGTATCAACTAGTCTCCGGAGTTGGGTAGGCTCATCTCCCAACTCTGGTGCTTCTGAGGGCAGGGGCGCAGTGGATACTACGCGGCTGGATTGAAGGGCCTGTTGTACCCCTCTAAGTTCAACCTCGATTTTGTCGTACATATATTCTTTCTTGGCTTCATGTTTCTGCGAGACGTCCTGTGAGGCATCTGCCACATCGGTGATGATGAAGTCGAATTCATCGACCATGAGCACGGTTTTCATCATGGTTTTTCTTGCTCTTGAATTCTTCCGTGAGGTAGGTTTCATGGGGGAAACCTTTCTTTTCTTCTAGGGATTAGCCTCATCAACAAGATCCCTAGGCGGTGTTACTTCACCTTGCCTCTGTTGATCTTCTTTTCCATTGGTCTCTTCTCTATCTACTTCATCATCACCTCCTTGTCCAGGTGATACTGAAGCAGTTTCATCTGATGTGTTGCTCAGATTTTGTACTTCTTCGGTATTCTTCCTTTTGTTGGTTCTAGGTGTGTCGTGTTCTTTGTGAGTGGCCTTCGATCTGCCAATTAATTCGGGATCAGACATTTCTGCAGGGTCAGCAGGGATAAGAAGATCTACAGACTAGTCCTTGGTTATCTCCTCGATGTCCTCTGATGTGATCTTATAGTATGACTGAAGCTCTTATTTATGCTAGTCTGCTTGTGCAATGATATAAATGAAGTGTCGATCTGCATGGAACTATTTGAGAGGTATGAACCAGTGCAGGGTGTTTGGCATCATGCGAGGGACAGCTTTGATGGACATCTTCAACTGCATGTAGTATGTATGGAATACTACATTCAATTGCCACTTTTTTCCCATATCACTCAAGTACCAGAGCGTGGTGAAATTTGTAGCGAGTGGTTTGAACAGCTCAATGACCTGGAATTTCACACCTTCCGGCATCTCCCAAGCAGTAAACGCTATGAGGATCAGGAGCCAGCTAAAGTGGAACTCATATCCCTAATCCTAAGCTTCGTGGAAATCCAATTCCATCTGGTTTACTAAGTACTTCACCCAGTTCATCTGGAGTCCTTCTACACATTTCCCGACGAGGTCAACAATGAATCATGTGACATGTGTAGGTTTTTTCTTTCTCATGAGCTTTCTTGCGATCATCTAGTAGGACAGGCGCACTGCGCCATTCTAGATGGAAGCTACCTTGTAGCCTCGCGTCCCATTTTCTACATCGCCATATGTGTCTTTGATCCTCTTACCAGCATGCGATCTGTAGCCTTCCCTAGGTATAAGTCTTATGGGTCGGGTCCTTGCATGCTCAATCCGGTGATCTTGTGGATCGGCGTCGGATCGATTGTCATGCATATATCTAGCCATAGATATATTCCATGGTAACATGATAGCAGGAGCTTAACACACGCGTTAACCTCCTGGTGCCTTCCAAAGTGCATAATATTCATCACATTTAAGAGGGTGGACTACGTGAGGTTCATAGTCCACGGTTGGGGGATTATTTTTGAGTTATTCCCCTTTGTCCTGGTCAAATACTTGTAAGGAGATAGCATGTTTTAGTTCTTGCGGTCCCCTAGGTTGAAGTCATTGAAATTCAATGCCATGATCTTATCCTATTATGTTCTTACTACACGTATCTCGTTCGGGAGGTACGCAGTAACCATGGTGTAATCAAAGTATCTTGGGGCACTGTCACGACTCACCACATCAGCCAAAGGCGGTATGTAGTCAGGCAGGATAGTCGAGATTATCTTCTCATTTTCTAGGTCATCTTTGTGCTTGGTTATTTTCTTTACTGCAGGTCAGGATGGTCTGGATCCGCGAGCAGTGGATGAAGAGGCTTGCACTCCTCTCATCGATGAGGCTTGAACTCTGAAAAACATCACCTTCTTATCCATAAGTTTGATTAGAACTTCTTCAATGATTTTCTCTATGGCGTTGAGCTCGTCCTACATGCACGCTTAGATCGGATAAATCAGGTGAATGAATGAGTGCTCAAAGCAATAGAATAGGTGTCAATCTCAATAAACACAACACGATAGTAATGGGTTGGCTTGGATACAATTCGCAAAACTTTCCTCGATGCAACAGTCGATGGAATAAGTAGACACGTTGTAACGGATCTCTCCAACGGACGGGAGGCCTTCATCAATGTGGTTTTGTCTGTTGCGGTGCTCCCAATGGTCTGATGGTGAAGTGTCATGTTGCGATGTTCTGATATCCTGGCGAAGTTCCAGTTTTGCAAACCTTCCTTCTGTGAAGTCCCTTCTGGAACCTTCTGCAACTTTTTTATCTTTGCTCTCTTCTTACTGAGATTTCTAGCCTTCTTCCATGTAATCTTTATCTCAGTATTCCTCTTTCCATTCTGATTCTTATCTCATTTTAGCATAGTAACTTCACATTGTTGATGGTCTTTCGTAGGGTTCAAGGCCAATACTTATTTTCTGTCTGAAGTAGGTGCTCTACTCTTCTATGAGTATTCTTGTGTTCTTTCCACTCCGATATCCAAGTTTCTGGTTCTGAACATCTTTGATCTGTTCTCCTGTTCTTCAATCAAGTGTGTTATCCTCCTAGTCATGAAATATTTTAATTCTTTCTTCTTTTTTTCTAATACTTCCTCTTCTTTTCTTCTGGCATGATCTTTCTCAATCCAAGTTTTTCCTAGTAATATAGCAAATGGGGCGTTGTTCTCAATAAATTTAAAAACCTCAAAATCTTCTTCTATTGAAGTTCCATGAGCATTCATAAATATTTGGGTGAGTCTTCCACATAGGGTTATCGACTTTCCTCTAAATAATCTAATTCCTCCTAATGAAGGAATCATAGTAGGCTTTTCTAAAATTTCTCAAGTTCTTTCTGTCATGATATTCACATGTGTTTCTTCATCCAGAACACAGTCAATGTCGAAGTCTCCAATTCTTGTTTCTATGCATTCTTTTTCTTTGAAGCTCTCTGATAAGTTCATATTTTTGTGATCATTCAGGGTTTCTTTCATTTGTAGCAATACATTCTCTGATTATTTATGGGGTTCTGCCATGGTCTCAGTTTCTTGATTTTTCTCAGTTTTTTCTTATCTCATATTCATTCTTTCAACCTTAGCAATCATTCTAGGGCAATCCAAAACTTCATGGTCCATAGCTTTACAACAAATGCAAGTAGGACCTCTACCAAGGAATTCCTTAACAAGATGTCACGGTCTTCTGCAACTATAGCAAAGAGTTAATCCTCTCTTTGTCTGAAATGATCCCCAACTTTTCATATATTGCGCATTAGGATCATAGTAGCTATCCTGCAAAAAATTCTTTCTAGGTTCCTTTAACAAAGCACAAAGATTTAAGAACTTACCTCTTTTATTTAGATCTGACTTTTCTTCTTAGCATAGAGCTTCACAAGTCAAGTAGACTACTACGCACTAAAGCAGCATATCTACACATAGAGCTTTATTTTCTTCAATTCCCAGCAATCACAGTTTCAGGTCACGGCAACAAAACCATTTGTTGGCACAGGGGAATACCTAGGGTTCAATGCTCAAGAGCGCACCAAAAAAACCCTAACTACCGTCCCTTTCGGAAACACCTGCGAAGCAAATGAAGTCTCACCCGAGGTAGAGGCAGCGATGGTTGCAGGACTCATATGTATGCAACCTTAGCTGGGACACAAATATGTGATTACAACACCTTTACAGATCACTTACCAGTTACATTTCATCAGTATTTAACCAATATCTACTCCACAGTAAAAACCCTAATCACAGAGCATCGCAGTGTTCACACAGATGTGATATATTCAAGCACTAAGAACATAAACATAGATTAGATCTAGCATCCATTCACATTATTCATCACTAAGATATCATATTAGATTCTTCTAAGAATATATCATTGCACTAAGCATTTAATCACATAAACAAGAGAACAAGCATAAAGCACAAAGAAACCACAACAGAGGATATACGTGGTTCACCCCCAGCCTGGGGCTACGTCAACCAACTCTTCTTATTCTTTCTTATCTGGGAAGCATCCATGCAGGAAGAGTATGACTCACTCCTAGAGAATCAAACTTGGGATTTGGTTCCACTTCCACTTGAGAGGAAACTTGTAGGATGCAAATGGGTCTATAGGAACAAGAGAGAAGTAGATGGTCGGGTGAGTAGGTATAAGGCAAGACTAGTTGCAAAATGATTTCAACAGATTCATGGGATATATTATGATGAGACCTTTTCTCCTATAGAAAATATGGACTCCATTCACTTGGTTATATCCATTGCAACAGTCAAAGGATGGGAAGTTCACCAGGTGGATGTGAAGAATGATTTTATTGATGGTGATCTTTCAGATGAGATTTACATGGAGAAGACACAGGGGTTCATTCACAACTCATGTTTAGTATGCAGACTGAAGAAGTCACTCTATGGCCTCAAGCAGGCACCCAGAGCATGGTAAGAAAAGATGGATTCTTATATGCTTTCACATGTTTTTGTTAGATGTAAATCTGATTGCAATGTTTACATGTTGAGGACTACTTACTCTTTGATGATTTTAGTACTCTATGTTGATGATATTTTGA
>JASDQU010191206.1:0-11533 GCA_032191745.1 Picea mariana
GATGTCCCTCAAGAAAGGCAAGAAGGATAATAAATTATCACCAAAGTACTATGGCCCTTATAAGGTGTTTCAAAAGATTGGTACTATGGCATACAAATTGGAGTTGCCTCAATCTTCATGAGTACACCCACTTTTCCATGTTTCATGCTTAAAGAAGGCTATAGGCAACAAGATCCCAGTTCAAACTATATTTCCAGAACTTGACGAGGAAGGAAAAATCATATTGGATCCTGAAGCCATCATTGACACAAGAATTCGCCAGCTGAGGAATAGATCCATTTCAGAGTATCTCATTAAATGGAGGAAACTACTGGCTGAAAATTCCACTTGGGAAGATGAGTCTTTTATACAGAAGCATCCAAAGTTACTCAAGCATTGTGGATAACACTTTTCTCAAGGGGAGAGGCATGTTAAGCCCTAATATTGTCTCATTACCCCTTAATTGGGGCATATTATATTAGTAATGTTATTTTTTATGTCAACTTTAGGCCATTAGTTGTAATTATACCTCCTAGTCTCCTATATATACCAAGGAGACATTTTCATTTTGAGTCATCTTGTACTTGAACATTTAAGTGGGGTAAAAGGAGGTTTCCCCCTCGAAGAGGCTTATTATCTGAAATTATCTCTTTTTCAAGGCGTTGAGTACTTTTTCTGAGGTTTTTCTATGCTATATTGATATTTGGTTCTTAACATACTTCTTTCTTAATATTCAATTAGTAACCTTTAATGCTAACAACTCACCATGCAGGAACCATCAACAATGTCATTAATGAATGAAATACTCGAGGAGATCTCCCATTAATATGCATTAAACCAAGATTTGCAAAGAGTTATATTGTCCCTTCCGATTGTTCATCTCAAACATGGGTCATTGCATTGGCCCATTCAAAAAATCTCCAATGCTTAATCACTCATTGCCTTATCTGCCATGTTCGCACTTCTATGTGTACAATTACTATTCTTTAATGTTAACAGCGCATCTTGCAACAACCATCGAAATTGTCATTAATGAGAGAAATTCTCAAGGATATCTCCCATTCACACGCATTGGACCAAGATTTGCATAGCATTATATTATCCCTTCCAACTCTTCATTTCAATCATTGTCTAGAGAAAACAAACGTTCTTGTAAAATTATGGAAGTAGGTTGACAATAGTTTTGTGGAGATACAATGAATATCTTTGGACGTCAGGACCATAATTTCTAGTGGTCCAGGGCATACTCTTACTATTCATCCTGTTCCACCCAGAACAAAGTTATTTGGACCTTTGGAGTCCCTCATGCAGGCTACGTCCCTGAGGTTTTTTACTGTAAGGAGGTGGTCTCTTGGTGCACCGAAAAATATATTTCAAGCCAAAGAATTATTCCACTGAGCGACCATTCTCCTGTTTCTTTGTCACCTCAGGTCTTTCGCAAGATGTTAAAATTGTTGGAGCCAACATTGACCTTCAGAGGACAAACCTGCAAGAAGTTCCTAGAAAAACATGATAATGGGTTGGAAATTTTAGCCGAGTTCCTCGAATACCCGACAACAGTTCCTGAATATATCACAAATTTGTAGGTAAGTTCCTTTATAAATCCATTCAGGGAAATTGCTTGGTTGTTTACAAGAATAACAAGACAGGAATCCATGGCAAGCATTTCCCATATAGTTATTTATATTTTGTACTTCACGGTCAAGGAACAATTCATTTTCAATTGGGGGAAGCTAATTTCCATTTAAATCTATTCCCAGCTATCACGATTCAAATAATCGAATAAATTTTATATGTCATCCTACTTGATTTTCGCAATAGGGCATTGTTGTTCGTTTCCAAAACTGTCTCTTTCCAAGAAAAAAAACTGTGAATTCAACCCAGTAACATTCTGGTACCAGGCCCTGTGGAGGCATAAGGCCTCCCATTGTTTTAATGAATTTTTTAATGACTTTGTCTCATTTTTCAAAGATTTATTGTTAGGGAAGGATGCTCCCCGAATGTCTAGCTAGGCAACTAATTTTTTGAATAGGAAGGGGACACTTGAACAAAAGGAAAATCACAGTGTACTAATGGTGTTTGGCTCCAAGGAAAATCATGTTTTCCTTCTGTTAGTCTCTAATTTTTGCTTTTGATTTTGTGAGAAACCCTAATCCCAAACCCTTCCTACTTGCACTTCATTATCTGCTTCCATTTTATTTTAATCATTGTTTTTATCTTGTTATGGTTTGCATTTCAGCTTTTTGAATAATTTATTTAAGTTTGGAGTTGTAAGACATGGTTTTAAATGATGTGTCACTTTATATTCCTGTTTGAACTTTACAAATTCAAATTATGCTAAGTCATTAATAGAGCTACTGAAATAGCATTATTCTCGTAGCGCAAAGATAATCATGCCTTAATATGCGCCTGTCACCCAGATTTCATTATGATGACACAGATTGTGGTTTGAGAGTTTGCATGTGTCCCACAATAGATTTGGAATCATTTTGTGATTCAACCCGTTACATGATCGGATTGCTCTGTACCCGCAAAGGACCCATTTCAAATCGTCCAATTCTCAACGATCATTATATTGAACCTGTCATTCTATGTCTAATTTTGTTGAATTTTAGGCGCAGGTATTTGCTCAGAAGAACAGTTATATACTAACAGATTTCAGGTGGCAAATTCAGAATCTGAATCGTGCCAGTTATAGCATTGTGTTTTTATGGCACCTAAGAGGAGCAGACAGGTAGTCAGATTAGAACCCGAGGATGCTGAACTCCTCGAAGCTTATCCTCAGATGGATCAAAGGTTCAGAGATGCCAGGTGGTTTGAATTCCTTACCACTTTTCAAGGTTATGACGAGTAGGTCTCCATGGAGTTTGCACTAAACTTTGATGGTCACAAGGTGGAGATCGGGAATATGTTGATGTTGGTGATAGAACAGACAATTTCTAAAGCTTGGAGATTGGTGGTTGGAGGAGAAATATGGTGGAAGAAAGAGCATGTGGTTACAAAGTTTTTCAATCAATTCATGCTTCCAGATAAGGAAAATCTGAATTAGAGAAGGGGAGTTCCTCGCAGCTGGATTAGACCTTAATGGAACACTGCTATAATCGTTATCCACAGGTATATCACCTGCGAAGGTAGATTTTCACTTTTCTATATCTACCAAATTAGGATATTAATGCATCTAAATGGAGATTATCCCTTAAATCTACCTTACTCTCTACTCAAAATCTTGACAAAGATGTCAAAGAGAGTGCAGTCACTCTCCACCAATGCAAAGAGCAGCATGTTTCATCAAGTCTTAATTAAGAATTTAGTTATGTCTGCTTTGAGAGAATTACAGAAACCCTAGAGCTGGCTCATGCAATCCTTAAATCCTAACACATAGTCCAACAAACAGAAGAAAGGCAAAGGAAAAAGACTATTACACAGAAACAAAATATTTCAATGGATCAAACCCTTGTTAAATAAAAAATGCATGATATCAAGGCGACAAGGAATAGCAGAGGTAAAATACCTAAGTTCAATCTAGAAATCGAAATGTTTTCTGAGGAAGATGTTAAAGGGGAAGAAGATTCAGATGAAGATTTTAATATTCAAACTACAGTCAAGCATGAATCGCCATCAACCAGTAAAAGGGGCGCTACAGTCAAAAGTACAAAGGATAAATGTGTGTCTGCATCTCAAAAACCTAGAAGGAATTCTACTAGGGTTACCAACAAGTACAGGTTGAAGTCTAAAGCCATGTATAATCCATTGATCAAAGAAGAAAATGTCATAGTTATAGAATATCACTCTAAATATTTTGAAGCATGTACCAAAAAAAAGGAAAAAGGAACTCCATTGCTTAAGAAACCAGTAAACAAAGGTAAACAAATTTTTTCATCATCTACAGGACCTGTAAAGAGAGCTACAACCAGATTGGCAAAAGCTAAATAAATTGCTAAAGGTATCAGTGAGATTCCTGAGAATAAAAAGGATTACCTTGTAGACTCAGATCGCATATCAAATTTTCCTGAAGCCATGGATTTGGCAAGTTCTGATGAAGAACATAGCTCAGGATTGGTTTCTAAATACCAAGTTAAATCGAAAGAACCCAAGGTTTCCTTAAATCTGAATGAGCCTGCACCTTTTGAAGAGTTCTCAGAATTCAGGGTTAAAATCAGAACTGATAAAGAGAGGATCAAGGAATTCTAGAAAACAGTGAGACAATTGAAGAAAGAAAAGGCACAAATAGAATAATGGAATTCTCATCAGCAAGAAAGGATTCAAGGTTTCAAAAAGAAGAAAAAAAAAGCAAAGGGCATTGCGCAAAGAACTCAGAGAAATAAAATTCAGAGTCTATTGGCACAATGTCATGCTTATCACAAAGCTCATACAGAAAAATGCTAAAGCTACTGCTGTGATTATATCCTAAAGGTTTCATGAAGTTGCTACAATCATATTTTTGATGTTTTCCAGGAAATATGGCAGTGTCTACACGTTTTTGGCCTGTGAAATGAAAAGACCTCGAACTGTATGACTAGATCAAACTAATCCATGTTTTGTAGAATCAAATGTAATGCTGGCAAGATCATACAATATCAAGTTGTTGAGCAACGATCTATTTTTGGATTGTAAAAGCTCTTTTTTAGCTAACTTCCCTAGTAGATAGATACTATTCAGATATAGTTATTAAAAGTACACTAGATGATAGGATCTGGAGGTTTTATGGATAGTTTAAATAGGCAAAGGAAAGACTGTGTTGAGGTCGAAAAATTGGAGATCCAAAGGACTTATTCTAAAAACTCCTTGTAAGGCATTATTATTCAATTTGACACTTAATAGCAAAGGCATATGGATGGTTAGACACTCTTTTCTACTATGTTTTCTTTCAGATTGCAATGCTTTTGTTTCTTGATTGTTAATTAATACAGTGAAAAAATTACTGTGGAAATTATTTTCAAGTTTTGATATCAAGATGATGGTCTTGTTTCTGTATGATATTTTGAGACAAGGATTTATGTGAAGTTGACAAATTGGAAGCTTCCTCCTCTCTTTTATTATTTTTCTAATTCATCTATGTGACTACCTTTTAACCATTCAATGGGATATGTTATGTTATGATTGTGATTTTCATGTTATGCTATACTCTTGAGCCAGTTTTCAACCACCTTACCCCAAAAACCAAATCATTAAAACCTTTAAAACACTTTGCAATAAATTGATGATGCCCTA
Organism: Picea mariana; assembly: GCA_032191745.1. Lineage (NCBI taxonomy): Eukaryota > Viridiplantae > Streptophyta > Pinopsida > Pinales > Pinaceae > Picea > Picea mariana. The sequence continues at coordinate 5,191 of JASDQU010191206.1, forward strand.
GCTTGCACCCTCTCACAGTTAGTGCAACTTTAGGGACTAACATTTTTGGTGCCGTTGTCGGGGATGAAGAAACGAAGATATATTCTCTGGGGAAATAACAAGATTAGATTCAGATCTTGATGGTGAACAAGATCTTGGACATTATTTAAGACTGTGATTATTCACCTGTCGACTCCTCTGTGGTAATTTTGGCTCTTAAAGAGAAGGTAAAGGACCTAAAACTCCTCTAACTTATTCATCATCTACTAAGAGACCAGTAACCAGGAAAAATCCAGATCTTGAGCCTGTTACAGCAGTTCCAGATCCTGATAAGTTACTAAGAAAAACTAAAGTTCTTTCTGGACAGTCTTCACTCTTAAAAGGAAAATTGTCTTCAGAAATTTCTCAAGGACAATCCTCTAGAATCACCAAAACCTAAGTAGATGAAGAGGTGAATCCTAAAAGTGAAATTAAACCTTTTAATGAGCCTACTAAAGTTTCATTCCCTTCAACTATCTCAGAATTAAATCTAGAACAGTGGAAGTTACTTACTGAACTCATTAAACATGAATATTCAGACATCTTGCCTATGACTGAAACTTTGAGAGGTCACATCACAGATATTAAAAGTCAAGCAAAGACACCTTCGTCATCTCTTGAATCTCTCTCATCTAAGGATTTTAAATCACATAATTTTTCTTTTGAGAATCTTATGTTTCTTAGCCCATTATCTGATCATAGTCCAGAAGAGAAATCCTTATCTGCTAAAGATCGAGACTCAGTGACAGTACAACTAAGTTGTAATACACAAGGGACATTTTCACCTCTAGCATCACCAATCTTGCTTACTCCCAAAGCACCAAAAATAGCTAATATGGCTGCAAACAGAATGGATGAAATAATTACAGCAAGGTATGCCCCTTTGGTTCTTCCACAAGTCATGTTTGCCTTTCCACCAAATGATTATATGAGATATCTGCCCAGATTCAATGGAGATGGAGCAGTTACTGCTAAAGAGCATTTGAGTTCATTTTATAGTTTTGCAGATAATTTCAATGTAGAGCATGTTGATGTGTGGATGAGATTATTCGTGCAGAGTCTAAATGGGGAAGCAAGAAAGTGGTTCAGGATTTTTCCTCCTAATTGAATTGCTGATATCGTAGCCTTAGATTATGCCTTTCTTAAACACTAGGCAGACAAGAAAGAACTTGTATACTACATTATCGAATTCGATGCTTTAAGGAGGAAACAAGGTGAATCAATACTTGATTTTTCCAAAAGGTTCAACCAAATGTATGGTAAAATTCCAGAGGAGACTAAACCTTCAGAGACATCAGCTAAAATCACTTTTTCCAATGCATTCGATGTTGAATTTTCCTTGTTGCTTAGGGAAAGAAGAGCTGCTACCCTCAACCTGATGCAATATGTTTCTATCGAGGTAGAATCAAACATATTATAAGCAGACAAATTGAAGTCTAGAAGTGATAGAGACAGGAAAAAGAAAAAGGAAGAGTTTCCTTCATCTTCTAATTCAACGTATGATTCTAAGATGGATGAAATGGATAAGATGTTGAAAAATATGACATCTGAAATGGCAAGGTTGAATATGGAACAAAAACATCCCAGTAGACCTGCACAGGAGAGTGGTTACAAAAATCCAAATCAGTTTAGGAGGCCAAACAATGCACCTCAAATCTTACCAAGAGAAATAAAAAACCAAGATGACCAAAGGTTTTGCCTCCTTTTCATAATAATGCAATAGATGAGGAGGAGGATGAAGATGATACAAAAGAAGACCCTATAGTTCATTTGAATGATTCTGAATCATCTCCTCTACATGTGACATAGCAGGATTATGAAGAAGCTTTGATTGCAAACCAGTTTGAGGAAGGGGATGAAGATGAGATCGTCCAAAAGGAACCTAGAAGGAAAAAATACAATCTCAAATCTGGTTCGAATGCACCTAAAGTAGATACACCTATTTCCACAAAGAAGGCCAGTACTCCAGTTAAAATAGGAATTATCAAAGGAAGTCCCAAGATTCATGCTGATCAACCATTGAAACAACCTACCAAGGATAGTACTATTAACATAAAGGAACCAGACAGAAACGTTTCTTCTTTCAGTTTAGAACACGAAATCAACAAAGTCAAGATTTCAGTGTCATTATTAGAACTCATGAAAACATAACCCTTCAGAAAGACTATCCTCAAGGCTCTACAGGCTCCATCTCATGTCACATTTTCAGATACAGTCAATCTAGAGGATGAAAACCCTGCTATAACTATTGGACCTCACATTGAAGATGGAATTGATGCCTCTCCACCATTCTACATTTCATTAAATGTCCATGACAAGATATTGCACAACTGCTTAATGGATTCTGGTGCCTCACATAATGTCATGCCTAAGGTGGTGATGGAAGAATTAGGGTTGGACATTACTAGACCATATCATGATCTATATTCTTTTGACTCCAAGAAAGTCAAATGCCTTGGAGTTATGAAAGATGTGGTTGTTACTCTTTCCCAATTACCTATGAAAAGTGTGGCATTTGATGTTATTGTGGCTGACATACCACCAAAATTTGGAATGCTTATTTCAAGATCTTGGGCCAAGAAGGTAGGTGGTACTCTACAAATGGACCTTAGCTATGCAACCATACCTGTTTTTGGTGGGGAACAACAGAGATTATACAGAGAAGTTAGATTGGATTATTTGGTAAGTGATCACAATAATCCCACTAATCATCCTATATATGTTGTAGAAGATTATCTTGGTTCTTTTATTTTTCATATGAGTGATGAGATGGAAGAAGTATCAGTCAGAAAGACAACAACTGCAGTTGGAGACAGTAAAGACAATTTTGTTTGGAAAATGTATTTTTACGGAGCATGTTCTAAAGAAGGTTCTGGAGCTGGCATTGTCTTCATTTCCCCTACCAAGGAGGTTATTCCTATGTCATATAAACTTGAATTTGACACCACTAATAACAGCAGTGAGTATGAAGCCTTGTTGTTAGGTTTGAAAGCTGTTAGAGATATGGGTATAGATAAGCTGTCTGTTTTTGGAGACTCGGAACTTATTATTCACCAGATCAAGAATATATATCAAACCAAACAACAAAGGTTAAAACAATATAGAAATGAGGTGTGGGATTATGTGGACAATTTCTTTTTGGCATTCAATATTACTTTTGTGCACAGAAATTTAAATCAGCAAGCTGATTCTTTGGCACTTGCAGCTAGCAACTTTAAAACTCTGATGTTTCCTACTCTAAAGTTTGAAGTTGAAGTCAAACACAGACCCTCAATACTGAATAATATAAAACATTTGCAGGTTTTTAAAGACGATGAGGAAATTCAAAGATTTTTAAAACTATTGAAGAGTTTTCTAACATTTCAATAGATCAAGATGGCGAAAATTGTGAAGTGGAAATACATGCTGAAAAAGTCCTTCAAGATACTATTGTTGGCCACAAAATCATTGAACTGAAGACAAACCATCTGCCCAAAGGTTTGGTTCCACTAGAGAGGTTGTTCGATCACAATGATGTTTCCAAGAAGGTTGTTATCCAAACAAAAAAAACAAATGTAGTGGAATGTGACATTAGTCTGGATGCAAACCCCAGGTTGGTCAAAATATCTAGAAAACTGTCACAAAAACATAAAGAAGCATATGTTGAATTGATGAAACAATATTCATATATATTTTCCTAGTCTTATGAAGATCTGAAAGTGTTTGATACAAATATTATTCAGCACAAAATTCCTCTGAAACCTGGATCAAAACCCATTAAGCAAAAGTTTAGGCAATTTAATCCTTTACTGTCACTTATAATAGAAAAAGAGCTGAAAAGGTTGTTGGAAGAAAAAATCATAGTGCCACTGAGATACTTAGACTGGGTAGCCAACCTTGTACCTGTCAGGAAGAAGAACAGAGAGATAAGGCTCTGTGTGGACTTCAGGAATATAAACAGGTGCTCTTTGAAAGACAATTATCCATTACCAAAAATGGATTATATCTTACAAAGAGTTTTCAGCGCAAAGAGGATCTCTATGCTTGATGGATACTCAGGGTACAATCAAATATCAGTAATGGAAGAGGACAAAAAGAAAACAACTTTTACCACTCCTTGGGGCACTTTTATGTATGAAAAGATGCCTTTCGGATTGATGAACGCAGGAGCCACATTTTAAAGGGCTATGGAAATTGATTTCATTGGGGAGAAAGACAGGTTTGTGATTATTTGCCTTGATGACATCACTATATTTTCAACATCCGACGAAGAACATTTATAGCACTTGAAGCAGACCTTTGAGAAGTGCAGGAGGTACGATATATCACTTAATCCCAAAAAATCACATTTTTCCATGGAGGAAGGAAATCTTTTAGGACACATCGTTTCACCTGAAGGTATTAAAATAGATCCTAAAAGAGTAAAGTCTATCCAACAAATAGACATTCCTAGAAACAAAAAGTCTATTTAGTCCTTCATTGGTAAAATTAATTTTTTAAGGAGGTTTATACCTAACTTTGCAGAGATTATCAAGTACATTACTAACATGTTGAAAAAGGATGCAGAAATTAAGTGGATACCAGAAGAGAAAGAATCCTTTGAAAGGATCAAGAAGGCTATTGTTCAGGCACCTATTCTAATTAGCCCAGATTACTCCAAAGAATTCATGATTTTTTTCATTTGCATCAGAAAATACCATAGTTGTTATTCTTCTGCAAATAAATGAGCAAGGATACGAGCAACCCATCTCCTTCTTTAGAAAAAAACTCAGAGACTTTGAATTGAAGTATGATATAATATAAAAATAGGCCTATGCCTTGGTAATGGCTCTGAAATCCTTCAGAGTATATGTTCTTCAATATAGGATTACAACTTATGTCCCAAGCAGTGCAGTCAAAGAAATATTGGTTCAGCCGGATGGTTAAGGAAAGTGAGGGAAATGGATAACAAAAATCCTAGAGTATGATCTCACCATAAAGCCTACTCGGTTAATAAAAGGATAAGGCATTGCCAAATTAATGACAGAATCTAATTGCAAAGAAATTGGGTTGTACCATCTTTCAAACAAGACACAAGATTCTTCTGTCCAGATTGAAGAAACAGATTCACAGGTAAACAACAAGTATGTTTCTTCACCATGGTACAAAGATATCGTATTTTTTTTTTGAACTTTCAATCTCCCCCAGGGTTGGATAAATCAAAATTCAGATCCTTAAAGTTAAGAGCAGTAAAGTACTACATTGTTGATCAGACCCTATTCTGGAAAGACCCTAACGGTTTTCTGTTGAGGTGTGTTGATGAAAAAGAAGCTAAAAAAATTTCTCATTATCTACATCATGGTGTCTATGGAGGCCATCATCATTGAAAGGCTACTGCCTTCAAGATTCTTAGGGCAGGCTATTACTAGCAAGTTCTATTCTCAGATATTTTTGCTCAGTTCATGGCATGTGAACCCTATCAGAAATTTGCTAGAAAGAAGAAACTTATATCTTTGCCTTTGAAACCAATCATCACCCATGGACCATTTCAACAGTGGGGATTGGACTTCATCTGAGAGATTAATCTGTCATCTTCAGGACAGCATAGATGGATTCTTACAGCCATAGATTATTTTACGAAGTGGATCAAAGCAATTTCGACTCGGAATACAACAAACAAGGTAATCATTGAATTTCTAGAAGGATAGATTTTTTCCAGGTTTGGCTGTCCTAAAAAACTGGTCACTGATAATGCACAAGCTTTTAAATCGAATTCCATGATTGAATTCTACAATAAGTATAGTATCAAAGTGGTTTATTCTACTCCCTAATACCCCCAAGGGAATGGATTGGTAGAATCTTCCAAAAAGACTCTGATAAGGATTATCAAAAAACTACTGGCAGAAAACAAAAAATCATGGGATTCCAAGTTAAAATTTTCCCTTTGGGTTGATCATATCAGCAATAATAATTATATTGGGACATATCCTTTCCAAATGGTATATGGAACAGAATCTATTCTTCCAACTCAATTGGGCTTACTAGTTTTAAAGTTTCTACAAAAAGAGTTAGAAGAACCCAATGATATCCAAAGGAGAATTTTTCAGATGATTGAAGTTCAGTAGGTCAGAGAACAGGTGAATCAGAAAGTTGTTGCTCACCAGAGCAAAGTCAAGGCTACATTCGATAAGGGAACTAAGAAAGATATTTTCAATGAGGGATATTTGGTGTTAAGATGGGATGCCAGGAGAGAGGATAAAGAAAAACATGGTAAGTTCAATAACCTATGGTATGGTCCTTTCAGAATAGCAAGGTAATGAACAATAACACTTTTCTCCTGCATAATTTAGACAACACAGAAACTTTT
>JASDQU010191207.1:0-19207 GCA_032191745.1 Picea mariana
AATTTAATCGAGTGGTTATGACAGTAACATAAATTATCTCAAGAGTAAGCACAGATCTACAGACTGTCAGGCAGTTACCAAAGGACACATATTAAAATAACTCAATAAACCTGGAGAAGATGCCTCTGATCTCGTGGTTGCAGAACCCACAGCTGAGATCTCTCTATCAATGTAGATCTTCTGCCCGACTGCCACAAGGAGGTTCCTCTTTCTTCAAACCTGCCATGCTGCCTGCTCAAATGACCTCACCCACCAGTAGATATCCCTACTGTCAGAAAATGGCCTCCGCGTCCTCAAACTCCAACGTCTGCCGAGAGCATCGACCCCTTTTTTTAAACCCATTGGTCCAGGACCCGTTCAACGCTCATCGGGTCCCATATTTATTGCCCGGAGGAAATCGGGCCCCAACCAAAATTTGAATCAAACCTACGCGCGCCCTTTTAACTCAAAGGTCCTGATCATTTCTAGATCTGACGGTCCAGATTCAATCGCGATTTCGCATTTCGCGAAATCGGGGTTTTTGATGTCGAGTGACTTTGTTATTTCAAAGTCCCGATCCCCGATTCCAATGCGTCCCTTTCCATGCGCTAGCCCTGCTGGCTTTAGCTCCCGACCAATATGACCATCACACCTTACCCCGTCGGGGCTATCGAGATATCGCGTATCGCGATTTCGCGATATCCGAAGCCATTGTTCATGGGACTCGCAAAACTCTGATTCCCAATTTTTTGATGAAGCACCTGCCACCTGTCCTCCTATTTTGCTATGATGACAGTTGGCCCCCACTAATCGGGGTTTCATGGATCACAATTCTGCCTTGCACAAAGCTCTTGTCAACGGGATCCCCGATTTCCCGATGAACAGAATGCCGATGGCGCCTTGATCTTCGACACCTGTCCCTCAAATGGACGGTCTCGATCGATGTTGCAATCCTTACCATATCCCGATTCATGAAACTCTGATGAATCTCTTCACACGCTGGCCCTCCCGGCTCAGCTCCCGCTCATATGACCAACTCCCATGACCACTACCTTATCCCGTCGGGGCTACGGGGTTCGCGAGTTCGAGATGCACGAACTCCTTGCTCCCGGGATCTCCGATATCCCGATATGCGATGTGAGATGCCACCTGTCATTCCACGCCGACTCCTCTTGGATCCTTTGACACGCATCCTATTTGAGATCCACGGCTGTGGTTACATCGCGAAATCGCATATCGCGATTTCGAAGTTCTTGATGTCAAGATATTTTGGCATTACAAAGTCCCGATCCCCGATACTCTGCTGACGTCACACGTGGTTTGACACGTGTTAAACACTGCCACGTGTCACTCTGATTGATGACTTATCTGTGCCTGAATTGTTGAATCTTCCTGCCACCTGTCATTACCTGGTTGTGCCACATGTCATTACCTAGTTGTGCCACCTGTCAATCGGGATTTCGCATATCGCAAAATTGAGATTTTCGTTGCATTTTTTTCTTTGCATGTTGAAACCCCGATCCCCGAAACTCCGATGAAGCCTCCTGTCTACACGTGGATGGTCCCGATCTCTGCTTGATTTAATGGCTGCGATCACATCGCGAAATCGCATATCGCAATTTCAGAGTTTTCGATGTCAAGTGGATTGGACATTATAAACTCCCGATCCCCGAATCTCCGAATGACTTATCTCCCTCGCAACTTCTGCAAATCTGACGGTTGTCGGCCATTCGGGAAATTTGAATGGGATCCAATGATCACTAACTCTTTTGTCTTCCTTCTTCTCTGTAAACTTCTGCTGCGTGCATTTTCTTCAATGCTGTTCCTCCTGAGCTTTTACGTCCGAATCCCCAAGGGGTTTTATCCTTCATATCCTTCCATCTCCGTTGTTGCCATCAATGAAAACAACCATCATCGTTGCTTGTTCAATATTTGCCAACAATATGTACATAAAACATGGTAAGTACAAGAACTATGAAGAGTATTGTTACCTTGTCTTAGAAGAAGAAGTTTGTTTTGTCCTGCTTGGCTTTCTTTGAGGGTTCCATTTCTTCGGCAACTGATACTTCATGTGTCTCCTTCCTTTTATTTAACTCGGGAGAATGATTCTTGTAGTGACCATACTTTTGACAATTGAAGCATTGTATCCTTGACATATCTTTCTCTTGATTTGTTCTCTTCCTAGAACCAAACTTCCTTTTGTTCCTGAAATCCTTGAATCTTGCTGTGAAGGATTGATCATCGTATTTCTTTTGAGGTTTATCTTTTGCACTAACCCTCTATTATTATTGTGCACAACAATTCCAAAGTTCTTCAAATGTAGGATACTCCTTCCTTGTGTTCATGCTTGCGACAAATGCATCCCACTTATTGGGAAGACCATTGAGTACTATATTTACCAATTCCTTCTCTGAAATGATCTCTTCAGTAGCTTGTAGTTGATCTCTTAATTGAGATATTCTCACAAAGTATGATGTTATGATGTCATTATCATTCATCTTCATGTCACAGAGCTCATTCTTCAGACTCATTACTTGTCCAATGTTTCTGACTGAGAAGAGGTTTGTTAGGGCATCGTACATCTTCTTCGATGAGTCAAGATGGGAGGTGTAGAGTATAATGTGGTATTTTATAGAGTCCATATGATACTCATGGTATTGATGTCACCATCTTTGAACTTCTCCATAACTGCAACGTTCTGTGATTCCTTCTCTTTTCCTTCTTCAAACTCTGGTTCCACGATCTTTTCTTTCAAGATATCCAACACTTTATTCTTGGCAAGGATGAGATCAATCCTTATCTTCCATTATTTGAAGTTAGAATCCCCATCTAACTTGTTTTCTGACTTGGTAGAGTAAGTCATGGCTTCTTTGACTTGGTCAACCATAGATTTGACCAAAAACTCAAACTTGACGTCTTAGCTTGCTAAGAGTACCAAGAGATGCACTAGGCTAGGGCGCACTAATATATCTAGATATTAGGTCAATCCCTTCACTTCAGGTGCCATAATGAGAGGGTTAGGGTTTCTGCAACTGCACCTGCTAGTAACCCTAGAGCTAGTGCTTTAGTAACTGCTCCTGCTAGAAACCCTAGCGACAGTTCTTCAATGAGCTTAGTTTCTTTATGCCTATGCTCCCATACAGTGGTTTGACTGAATGAAGGAGCTGTGGGTCCATAACCTATTAGAATATAATGGATGTTCTCATTTAACGATAAACAATATCACTATTGTCACCCAACCATAGGCCGAAGCCACCCCTGATCACCTTAACCTTGATAGAGAATTATTCTGGAAGAAAACCCTAGGCTAGATAGCCAAACAAAGGTGGTGCATATTTCTCCAAGGATAGGGCACCAAGAAAGAGTAACAAGAGCTGATCAGAGAGTCCAAACCATATCCAAGAGATAGCCCAAGCCAAAACCAAAATTTTCTAGCTGCAGCAGCTGCAATGACAACTCTCCTCCAAACTTGCACACAAACTGGGCCAAAATCGAGTAGAAGCTCAAATAAAAGACGCAGAAATTTGGGCCTAGGAACCCCTCACAAAAAAATCTAGGAAAGGGAGGCCCCAACCCACAGAACAAATGACTGAGAAAATATGGATAGTGTCAGGACAACTAGTCCAAGACATAACCAAAGAAGGACACCGAAAAGACAAAGAAATATACCGGGAAGTTGTGCGACTTCAATAAGAGCCCTTGGCATAACACTGCTGACTGTCTCTCAAAGAAGTCGTTGGTGGCTAAAGTGAAAGCCTCTAAATTAGATGCAAGTTATGACTCCAAGTCAATACCAGAAAGGGGAATATGGATCATTGACGTAGAAACCAGTGCCACCATTGCTACCACCAAGATCTAGCCTAGTGAACCAGACGAGTCAGAATAAGGAGAGCGCCTCTTCCATTCACAAATGTGGGTAAAAGGAACCCCACTGCACTTCATCCTTGATAGTGGTAGCCAAAAGAACCTCATCTCAGTAGAAGTCATCAAGCAGTTGGCCCTGCCAACAACGTCGCACTGACAACCCTACACCATTGGATGTCTTCACTAAGGAAGCGATCTTCGCATCAACCAACAGTGTCAACTATTGTATGACATCAAGCCATTCAAAGACTAGATATTGTGTGATGTTTCTCCTCTCAAAGTTTGTAATTTTCTTTTGGGACAACCTTATTTATGTAAATGTCATGCTATATATGAGTCTAGGCCTTGTAGTGTTATTATTACTTTAATAAGGAAATTGTACAGGATAACTGAGGCAGTCCCTCCTAGTGTTATTTCCTTGATTTCTACCAAGAAATGCATGAAGGTCATCTCTTAGACCGGGAAATTTGTCTTCTTTGTGATTCTCTTTGAGAGTAAGTGAAAGATCACAACCACATCCAGGGCCTTCATGGTCAATCTCTCCACACAACAGAAGAAAGTGGATAAGGTCGTGGAAGAATAATCAAATATCTTCTCCTCTTCTACTGGGGTACCTCTACACTGCCAGGTCAAGCATCCCATTGATCTGAACTGAGGTGCACCACTATCCAATGGGCCAGTCTACCATCGCTCTCTATTAGAAAATGAGGAGATCAAGAGGCATATCCAAGAACTTCTCCATAAGGGGCACATCCATCCTAGGTCATCTCCTTGTGGGAGCCCAATTGTGATGGTGCAAAAGAAATACGGGACCTGGAGACTCTGCATTAGTTACCAAGACCTAAATAAAATCACAGTCTGAAACCGATACCCAATTCCATGAATTGACGACCTCCTTGATCAGATCACGGGGGGGAAATAATTTACTAATATTGATATGAAGTCTGGCTACCACCAGGTCCCAATAGAAAAAATAGATGTATGGAAGACTGCCTTCAAGTCAAAAGAAGGTCTTTTTGAATGGTTGGTCATGCCCTTTGGTTTAAAAAATTCTCCAACAACTTTGATGAGGATGATGGACGATATCTTATGACCTTTCACCAATAATTTTGTAGTGGTGTACCTGGATGACATCCTGATATACAACAAGACTTGGGTGGAACACTTGTACCATATTCAACAAGTTATGCACACCCTATGACAACACAAAATATATGAAAACTTGGACAAATGCTCCTTCGGCATGGACATGGTCCATTACTTAGGCCACATTGTTGATCAACATGGCATGCATGTGGATCTAGCCAAGATCCAGGTCATCTGTGACTGACCAACCTGAACCAAACTCACTGAACTTTGAATATTCTTGGGCCTCGCCAATTTCTATCGTAGGTTCATGCTGGGATTATCTCAAATCACATGGGCCCTTTTCCAAGTAACTAGGGGTTGCGGTAAGGAAAAATTTGTGTGGGGCCTCTCCCAATAGCAAGCGTTCAATGACTTGAAGAAGCGTTTGTGCTCATCCCTGACACTTTCATTACCGGACCTGCATCATCCCTTTGAGATTGAAACAAATGCTTTAGACTATGTTGTAGGCACCGTTCTCACTCAACACGACCACCCCATGACATATCATAGTGAGACACTATCAGATGTTGTTCGTAAGTACCCTACTTATGACAAAGAAATGTACTCCATTCTGCAAGCCTGCCGCCAGTGGAGACATTACATTCTTGGGAAGGAGAAAGTCATCCACACTGATCACAAGCCACTACAGTTCATGTAGATCCAAGTGAAATTGTAGAATGACCACCATTAGAAGTGGTCAACATACATACAATAGTTCCACCTCAATATCAAGTATAAAACGGGAAGTACCAACCGAGTTGTTGACTACCTCAGTCGACCTCCATTTGCGACACTCACCACGGTGCTAGAATCTTGCGGCCACGAGAACTCCAGATGGCCCCACCTCTATGAGACAGACCCTGACTTCTCCACCACCTACCAAATGTTGGGAGCCAACTTTCTGGTTGCTAATTTCCATCTTCAGGAAGGGTTGTTGTGCCGTCTGGGCCATCTTTGCTTTCCATCAAGAGAGCACGCAAAGCTGATTTGGGAAGCTCACTAAAGTTGGGTGGCAGGACACTTTAGCGTCGAAAAGATAGTGGAAGTTCTACAGAAACATTTCTATTGGCTGAAAATTTGACAGGATGTCAGCAAGTATATCAGGTCTTGCACCGCCTGTGTTATTGCCAAGATGACCAATAAGAAACAGGGCCTGTACACTCCTCTTCCTACCCCTAACAGGTTGTGGGAATCCATCTCAATGGACTATATGTCAAGCCTCTCATCCACCAAGAGGGGAAATGATTATGTTGTTTTGGTTGTTGATCGCTTTTCCAAGATGGCGATTCTAGCTGCCTACAAGAAGAACATCACAGCAGAAGCCACTACCAATATCTTCTTTGAACGAGTATGGGTACATTTTGGGATCCCACAAAAAATTATCTAATACTGTGACAGTCGGTTCCTCATCTCATTTTGGTAGAGCCTTTGGTCACTGCTGGATACCAAGCTCACCAAATCTACTTCCTTCCACCCCTAGATAGATGGCCAAAATGAGGTCGTCAATCAGATGTTCGTACATATCCTACGCATGTATAATTCAAAACACTCCTACACATGGGATGAGAGTCTTCCCTATGTCCAATATAGCTACAACCGAGACCTTCATAGCTCAACTGGCGACAACCCCTTTCAAGTGGGGTTGTGATTCCAACCATTGGGCCCCATGGATGTTGCACTACCCTAAGGAGGGAATATTGATCCAAGTGGATATCAGTGGCCACCCACCTCTTCCACTGGCTCGAATTTTTTTTTTCCACCTTAGCAGTTTTTCGACAGTTTTTCGGGTTCAAAACTTATGGGGTCGTTTTGAGGCCCTAAACGACGTTTTTTGGGGATTTGGGGCCCAAGTGACTACCATAAGCCCTAACTTGGGAGAATGGAAAATTGTTCTTCTTGGCAATACGTTTCCAATAGGCCATTGTGTGCCTAAAACGAAGATCGTATGCAAAAGTTACGACCCTGGGAAGTTGATGTACTAACTTACCCAAATAGGGCCCACATGACTTTTGATGCTTCATCTCATAGGGTTAGTTTTTTGGATGTCTAGGGTTTTTTAAATTCTTATTTATTGTAAAATACCCTCAGAGCCTCATTGTAACCAGATTCTTGCGAATGAGAATAGGCGTCACATCTCTTCTCAGAGATAAGCTGCCACTATTCCAGGAAGCTTTTTTTCCATTGCATTTTATAGTTTCAACTTATTTCCTTATTGAATAGAAAACCAATTTTACTGTATCTCTATTATTTTGTGTTAAGCATATTTTAATAATCTGTATTCATTTCGTTCTTCTCATAAAATTTAGATCAATCCATTTGATCGAAGATCATGAACCATCGATCTAAGATTCGACGGAAAGCACTTTTCGATGATCCGGGAGAATTATAGGAAAGGACGTTGTAAGAAAATTGTCAAAGCCCGAAAATATATAATATGGGACATTTATCTCATCGCTCATTGAAGACTGTCGATATTGTTGCCTACTGTTTGACAGTTCGGGGAATTTGTGATAAGATATAAGAGGGTATAGAAGTCTCAAACTCTTGAAACTTTTGGGGTTTGAAGCTTTAGCCCATGGTTTTGGCCCTCGGTCTCCGGGGAGGCTTTGTAAGCACTCAGGGACTCCCAAAAATGAAAAATTATACTCGGGGAGATGGTTAAAGGACCTGTGCATTATGATTTAGGGCTCAAAGGGAGCCTGCGAGTTGATTTCAGTTCCCGACTAGAACGTTCCTAGATCAGGAGGTCGCACAGACCCTGTGAGAGGGTGGGGTTTGCATCACTGAGGTAGGTGGGAAAAGGCCAAGGCATACGCCCATTCAATGTTGGGGCTATAAAGGAGACCATAAGTATAGATATTTTCCTCGCAAAAGTAACAAAGTAAGAGTTGCCCACAATGTACAACAAGCATAAATAATGGAGGACATGGGAATAAGTGTTCAAAGGATCTATACAGCCCTGGAAAACAAGCAAGCATATTTTCAATCACACATGATTGAAGTATAAGGAATGATTAATAACCATGCCTTTAATATTTTAATAGATTCAGGAGCTAGTCATAGCTATATAGATCCTAAGGTAGTGTAAATATTTCATTTTCCAAGAAGCAAGCATGACAAATACTGGTTGGTAAAGTTGGCTACAAGAGCGAAGAGAAACATTGTTGAGATGGTTAAATCATGTCCAGTGGACATGAATGGGATAAGTGCCAAGGAAGATTTCAATATCCTTCCATTGGGAACATATGACTATCTAATTGGAATGGATAGGTTGGACCAACACAATGTTGTCTTAGACTCTCATAACAAGGAATTTACTTTCCTCGATGAGGAAGGGAACCCAAGAATAATCCAAGGAATTCCTAGGGAAGTTATTGTCCAAGAGATCTCATCAATGCTGATCCAGGTGAATATTGGTGGCCACCCACCTTTTCCAGCTAGCTCAAAATAACTTTAAGGCAATTTTTGTAATTTACTATTTTTAGCAGTTTTTTGGGTCTTGAACTTCCAGAGCCGTTTTGAGGCCCTAAACAACTTTTTTTTGGGTATGTTGCAATCAAAAGTTTACATCATGAAATTTCTAAAAACTGTTGTATTCCTCGGATAGATATTTCCAATGGGCTATCATATGCCTAAAACGAAGATCGTATGCAAAAGTTATGACCCCGAGAAGTTGATGTACTGACTTACCCAAACTGAGCCCACATGACTTTTGGTGCTTCATCTCCTAGGGTTAGGTTTTTGGATATCTAGGGTTTTTTACACTCCTGTTTATTGTAGAAATGACTTTAGAGCCTCATTGTAATCATCTTCTTGCGAATGAGTGAAACCGTCACATCTCTCCTCAGAGATAAGTCGCCACCATTCCAGCAAGCTTGTTTTCCGCTGCATTTTACAGTTTCAACTTATTTCCTTATTGAATAGAAAACTAGTTTTACTATATCTTTGTTATTTTGTGTTAAGAATCTGTTAACAATCTTTATTCATTTCATTCTACTCATAAAATTTGGATCATTGGTATCAGAGTGATCTTATCCTTGTCATCTTAATGCATGTCCCCAACGAGGTCAGAGTATAAAGAATTGGGTCTCGAGCTTGTTTCTCTTGAGGACCAAATCTCTCGCACGCCCAAGAGACCTCTCATGGTAGGAGAAAAGAAAGATGACAAGATAGGAGATCCTTTCAAAATGTTGCTTGAGGAAGCCCTCACGCAACATAGGAACAAGATGATGGATAGTTTTGCGCAAATCCTTTGGCGGCTACCAACAGGCGACACATCTTCTTTGAGTGGAGGCGCCACCCCCTTCAAGGTACAAATAAACTTCAATATTCCTATATTTGAAGGTCAGATAGATGTAGATGGTGTAGACAAGTGGTTGAATTTACTAGAAGGGTATTTTTCTGTCCATAACTTTTCAAATAGAGAAAAGATTACTTTTGCGCTCCTCAAAGCCATTCCCCATGTCAAAGATTTGTGGGAAACTTTCTCTGAGAAAAATGAATCATAGGAACCCTCATTATTTACAGTCAAAACCACTTGGGAATCCTTCATGGATGTTATTAAGGAACAACACTACCATGTTGGAAGTTATGACGACTTGTATACCAAATGGACCACACTGCGGCAAGAAAGAGACCAAGGAGTGTCAGATTTCACAAATATCTTCCATACCTTGTGCACCAAGCTGGGTATCAAAGATTTAGAGTGACATATGGTGCTCAAGTATCGTGGTGCTCTGCATAGATACATCCAGATCGAAATGGAAATTTTTCACATCTCATCCTTCGGCACGGCCTAATGATATGCCGTCAAAATCGAGAAGAAGCTCAAACAAAAGATGCGACAATTTGGGCTCAAGAACCCCTCATAGCAAAAGACGGAAAAGGGAAACCCCAACCCACATAACAAAGGACATAGAAAATATGGATAGTATCAGGACAACTAGTCCGAGCCATAAGAAAAGAGGGACACTAGAAATACAAAGAAAGATACTGGGAAGTGGTGCGACTTCCATAAGATCCCTTGGCATATCACTACTGACTACTGCTCAAAGGAGTCGTTGGTGGCCAACGTGAAATCCTTTGAATCAGATGTGGGTTCTGACTCTGAGTCAAAACCAGAAAGGGGAATATGGATCATTGACACAGAACCCAATGCCACTGTTTCTACCACCAAGCTCCAGCCTGATGAACCAAACAAGCTAGAAGAAGGAGAGCGCCTCTTCCATTCACATATGTGGGTAAAAGGCACCCCATTACACTTCATTGTTTATAGAGGTAGCTAGAAAAACCTCATATCAGCATAGGTTGTCAAGTGGATGGCCCTGCCAACAAAACTGCACCCACAACCCTACACCATTAGACGGCTCTGCCATGGAAGCTATCTCCGCGTCAGCCAACAGTGTCGATTGTCATACGACATCAAGCCCTTCAAAGATGAGGTATTGTGTGATGTTGCTCCCTTAAAATTTTGTAATGTTCTTTTGGGCCAACCTTATTTATGGAAACGACATGTTGGATATGAGTCTAGGCTTTGTAGTTTTGTTATTACTTTGAACAGGAAATTGTACAGGATACCTGAGGTAGTCCCACCAAGTGTTATTTCCTTGATCTTTGCCAATCAATGCAAGAAGGTCATCTCTTAGACAGGGAAGTTTTTCTTCTTCATGATTCACTCTCAGAATGAGAGAAATATCATAGCCACATTCAGAGTCTCTATGGCTGACCTTTCCACACAGTAGAAACAAGTAGATAATGTCATCGAAGAATACTCATATATATTCTCCTCACCTTACTAGGGTACCTATGCACTGTTAGGTGAAGCACCCAATCGATCTGACCCTCGGTACACCACTTCCCAATGGGTCAGTCTATCATCGCTCTATGTTAGAGAATGAGGAGATCAAGTGATAGATCCAAGAACTGCTCTACAAGGGGCGCATCCATCCTATCCCATCACCTTGTGGGAGCCCATTTTTGTTGGTATAGAATAAAGATGGAACCTAGCGGCTATGCATTGATTATCGGGCCCTGAATAAAATCACAGTCAGAAATCGATACCCAATTCGCCAAATCGACAACATCCTTGATCAACTCATAGGGGCCAAATACTTTAGTAAGATTGATCTGAAATCTGGCTACCACCAGGTCCCAATAGAACAGACAGATGTATGGAAGACCACCTTCAATTTGAAGGAAGGCCTTTTTGAATGGTTGGTCATACTCTTTGGTTTGAAAAATGCTCCAACCACTTTCATGAGGATGATGCATAATATCTTGTGACCATTCACCAATAATTTTGTAGTGGTGTATATGGATGACATTCTCATCTACAACAAGTCTTGGGAAGAACACTTGCAACATATTCAGTAGGTTCTACACACCCTGTGAAAGCACAAACTATACGCCAACCTGGAAAAATGCTCCTTTAGCATAGAAAGGGTTCATTACCTAGGCTACATTTTTTATCAGCATGGCGTGCATGTGGATCCAGCCAAGATCCAAGTCATCTGTGATTGTCCAGCCCCAACCACACTCATTGGGCTTGAAAGCTTCTTGGCCCTTGCCAATTTCTATCGCAGGTTTGTGTTGGGATTCTCCCATATTGCATAGGACCTCAGCGAAATAACTAGGGGTGGCGGTAAGGAAAAATTTTCATGGGTCCCATCCCAACAAGAAGCGTTCGATGATTTGAAGTAGAGTTTGTGCTCATCCCAAAAAATTTCACTACCAGACCTGCCACAACCCTTTGAGATCAAGACAGAGGCTTCAGACTATGATATGGGCATTGTTCTCACTCAGCACGGCCACCCCGTGGCCTATCATAGTGAGACACTATCAGATGTTGTCCGTAAGTACCCTACTTATGAAAAAAAATGTACTCCATTGTGCAAGCCTACCACCAGTGGATACATTACATTCTTGGGAGGGAGACATTCATCCACACTGATCATAAGCCACTATAGTTCATGCAGACACAAGGCAAATTACATAAAGACCACCATAAAAAGTGGTCCACATACTTACAACAATTCCACCTCAAAATCAAGTATAAAATAGGAAGCACCGACACTTGCCACGGTGATAGACTCTTGCAAAAATGAGACCTATGGATGGCCCTAAATCTATGAGACAGACCCACACTTCGCCGCCACCTACCAAATGTTGGGTGCAAATGTAATTGTCAATAATTTCCATCTTCAGGATGGTTTGTTGTGTCATTTGGGCCATATCTATGTTCCATCAAGCGAGCAAGCGAAGCTGATCAGGGAATCCCACTACAGTCGAGTGGAAAGACACTTCGGGGTTGAAAATACAGTGGCAATGCTACAGAAACATTTCTATTGGCTGAAATATCGACATGAGGTCAACAAGTATATCAGGTCTTGCACTCCCTCCATTATTGCCAAACCGACCAATAAGAAACAAGGCCTCTACACTCCTCTTCCTACTCCTGACAGGTCATGGGAATCCATCTCATTGGACTACATGTCGGGCCTCCCATCCACCAAGTAGGGAAATGAATTTTTTTTTGTGGTTGTTGATCTCTTTTCTAAGATGGTGATTCTGGTTGCCTACAAGAAGAACATCACAGTAGAAGCCACTGCCAAGCTCTTCTTTGAACGATTCTGGGTACATTTTGGAATCCCACAAACTATTGTCTCATATCGGGATAGTCAATTTCTCAGCACATTATGTTCGAGCCTCTGGTCACTGCTGGACACCAAGCTTAGTAAATCCACATCCTTCCACCCCTAGACAGATGAACAAATCGAGGTCGTAAATCGAATGATTGTTCATATCCTATGCATGTATAATTCCAAGAACCCTTACTAATGGGATGAGAGTCTTCCCTATATCCATCATATCTACAAGCGAGCCTTGCATAGCTCAACCAGCCATAGCCCCTTTAAGGTGGGGTTGGGATTTCAACCATTGGGTCCCATAGATGTTTCACTTTCCCTTGCGGTCACCTCGGCCGACTCATCTCCTGCTCCAACTGAAGATGACAAAGTCACCCGGTTCATTGAGCGGACCCATCACATCCACCAATAGGTTCATGATATCCTATATAAGTCCAATGACAAGTACAAGCAGCACCATGATCAACATCAGGTGCCACATAAGTTTAGGGTGGGCGACAAGGTTTGGTTGCACTTGAAGAAAGAATGCCTTACAGGACCCCATTGGAAGCTTCGCCCACTCATTTATGGGCCATACACCATCATCAAGGCTATGGGGGATAATCCTTTTCAGCTCAACATTCCTCCTTTCGTTGGTCTGCACCTAGTGTTCAACAAGGACCTCCTTCGGCCTTATTTCCCACCATTATTGGATACCTCAGACGTAGCAGAAAAAATGACATGAAAAGAGATCAACCCTGACTGCATATAATAGGAATCCAGTGATCATATTGTGGACACATAGATTAAGGGCACTCAACAACAAAGGATCCATCTTTATCGAGTTGTCAAAGTAGGGCAACTCCTGCACCAAGCCAAGTGGCTCACCCAGGGACAAATTCAACAGAAATTTCCTCATCTGATGGGGGAACTCAACCCAATGGAGACCATTTATTCCTAAGGAGGGAGGATAGATCCAGGTGGATATTGGTGGCCACCCACCTTTTCCAGTTGGCTCAGAACAACTTTATGGCAATTTTCGTAATTTACTATTTTTAGTAGTTTTTCGGGTCCTGAACTTCCGGAGCCGTTTTGAGGCCCTAAATAATGTTTTTTTGGGTATGTTGCACACAAAAAATTTCATCATGAAATTTTCAGCAATTGTTGTATATTTCTCAGATAGATCTTTCTAATGAGCTATCGTACACCTAAAATAAAGATCGTATGCAAAAGTTACGACCCCAAGAAGTTGATGTACTGACTTACCCAAACGGGGCCCACATGACTTTTGGCGCTTCATCTCCTAGGGTTAGGTTTTTGGATGTCTAGGGTTTTTGAAACTCTTGTTTATTGTAGAAAGGCATTTAGAGCCTCATTGTAATCATCTTCTTGCTAATGAACACAACCATCACATCTCTCCTCAGAGATAAGCTACCACCACTCCAACAAGCTTGTTTTCCACTACATTTTACAGTTTCAACTTATTTACTTATTGAATAGAAAACCAGTTTTACTATATATTTGTTATTCTGTGTTAAGCATCTATTAATAATCTGTAGTCATTTAATTCTTCTCATAAAATTTGGATCAAATGCAACTGAAGAAGTGTTACAGGAAGGGATGCAAAATATTTGCAACTCATATGGAGGAAGCATCTAAAAATAAGGTTCCAAATATGGAGGATCACTCAATCCTAAATTATTTTGACGATGTGTTTAAGGACATATCGAAACTACCAACAAAGAGAGATATTGATTTCTCTATAAATTTGATGCCTGGAGTAGCTCCAGTATCAAAGACGCCCTACACAATAAGTACACCAGAGCTGAAGGACTTGAAAATGTAGCTCGAAGAGCTTCTGAAGAAGGGGTATATACTCCCAAGTGTGTCACCTTGGGGTTCCCCAATTTTATTTGTGAAGAATAAATATGAGACATTGAGATTATGCATCGACTTTAGACAACTGAACAAAGTAACCATAAAGGACAAGTATCCTTTGCCAAGGATCGATGATCTCTTTGATCGGTTAAAACATGCAAGGATATTCTCAAATATTGATCTCAGGTTAAGATATCATCAAGTAAGGATCAGAGATGAAGACATAAGAAATACCACATTCAGGACATGGTATGGTCATTACAAATTCATAGTGGTTCCATTTGGATTATCAATTGCACCAGTTGTTTTCATGTGTTTGATGAATGGTGTTTTTCGGGAATATTTACACAAGTTTCTCATTGTTTTTTTGGATGACATCCTTGTATATTCCAAGTTAGAAGAAAAACATGACCATCATTTGAGGATGGTGTTACAAGTGTTAAGAGAGCACCATCTGTATGCAAAATTGAGCAAGCGTTGATTTTATCAGAACCAAATTCACTATTTGGGGCATATCATATCCGAAGAAGGGATAGAAATGGACCCTGGAAATATTGAGGCCATTAAAGGGTGGACAAAACCTAAGAATGTGACAGAATTTAGATCCTTCATGGGTCTAGCTAGATACTACAAAATATTCATTGCAGCATTTCCAATAATTTCTCACCCAATCACTTCCTTGCAAAGGAAGGGGGTGATGTTTTAATGGACAACAAAATGTCAAAAGAGATTCCAAAAATTGAAGCAGTTGTTAACCAATTCTCCAATTCTGAGGATTTCTTATCCAAATGAATATTTTGTGGTTTGTACAAATGCATGAAAAGAAGGAATTAGTGGAGTCCTCAATTATAGTGGGTTTGTGATACATTTTGATTCCAGGAAATTGAAAGAGCATGACCACTCATGGTTTGGAGTTGGAAACCATAGTGCATGCCTTGAAGAAGTGAAGGAACTACCTCATGGGAAAGAGGCTTGAGCTGAGGAAATACCATAATGGTATGAAATATTTTTTTGATCAACCAACTTTGAATGCTAGGTAGAGAAGATGGTTAGAATGCCTCTATGAGTATGACTTTGATATTAAGAACATAAAAGGAAAATAGAACAAAGTGGTTGATGCACTCACTAGGAGAGTGCATGAACTACATGCTACAACCATTAGCATGTATCAAATTGATCTTAAAGACATAATTTCTGAGGCTGCAAAAGTTGATTTGCAGTACATGGAGTTGGTAACAAAATTGCAGCAAGGTAAAATGTAGCAGCAAGTTGAACATTATGAATTGGGAATTGATGGAATTATCTTGTATAGGAATAGAGTTTATGTACCCAATTCTCCTGAATTGAGGAGTACAATTTTAAAAGAGATGCATAATGTGCCTTATGCTAGGCACCCAGGATATCAAAAAACTGTTTCAGCAGTCAAGAGCCACTGTTATCGGCCAGGAATGAAGAGGGAGATTGTTGAATACATTGTTAAATGATTGGAGTGTCAAAGGGTCAAGGTTGAGCATAGACACCCAGCGGGGTTGCTGCAACCATTAGCCATTCCTGAGTGGAAGTGGGAAGTGGTGACAATGGATTTCATCACCAAATTACCCAGAACAAGAAAGAAACATGATGCTATCATGTTGGTGGTGGACAAGCTTACTAAAGCTGCCCATTTCATCCCTATGAAGGTTACTCACAAGGAAACCAATGTTGCTTATATTTATGAGAGAAGTAGCATGCTTGCACTACATACCTATTGGCTCAGGGGTAGACCCAGGGTTCAACACTACAACAGTGCACTAACAAAACCCTAACTACCGCCCCTTTCGACAACCTCTGCGAAGCATATGAAGTCTCACCCGAGGTAGAGGCAAGGGTGGTTGCAGGACTTAGGTGTCTGTAACCTTAGCTGGGACACAAATATATGATTATAACAATTAACAGAGAACTTAACAGTTATATTGATCAATATTCAGTTCTTAGTTACAATGCAGTTAAACCCTAATCATAGTACAACATAGTGGTCAACCAGATCTGGCATCTAGTAGCACTTAACATGAAGGAAAAGATCATATCTAGAAGATTGAAGCACTAAGCACATTCATAGAAGTCTGATATAACATCCATATACATCATTAGCACAAAGCATAAAGAGATCTATCTATCTATATCAAAGCAATTAGGAAGTAAAGACATAAACACATCAACACATTGCACAAAGAAGGGCAACATAGCATATACATGGTTCACCCCCACCTTGGGGATACACCCACCAACTCTTCTTGTTTATTATCTTATTCAATAGGTTACATGCACAGAGCCTCAAAACCTTACTCTGCATAGGACATGAGATTTGCACATCTCGCTAGATCCTCCTTCCCTGAGTAGATCTAAGAACACAGCCTTCTGCAACCTCTTACAATGACTTTCACTTAGCTCTGCAAGTCTCACACAGTATGCACAGAGAACTTACAATATTGATCACACAAATCCAACTTTAGCACCTAGCTATTCTTTATGACTTCCTCTCTCATTACATCGCCTAGTATTCTATATATACTTTCCAAAATAGGCCTAAACATGGGTAAACCCATGGGTCGACATCCCATACCTGTTACATAATCCCATATCCCAAAAAGGGCCCAAAAAGGGGCCAAGATCTCGCGATCTCTTCTTCGTCTTGCACTCTTCCTTCGACAGGCTGTTGAAGTCCCAAAATAGGTCAAACTTGACCAAGGATTTCCCAAAACTTGGTCAAGGGCCAATAGGTCCCCAACACTCACCTGTGACTCATCCTGAGTCACTATGATATGGATAATTATGCTTCAAAATCCTCGAGTGTAGCTTGAGATTATTTGACTTGTTGTTGTTCCTTGGCCTCCTGTTTAGTGAACTCTTTGATGACTGTGTCATTGAAAAGTCCCTCCAGGCGTTGTTTAGCTATAGTGACAACCTACTCCAGTTATGCTCCTCGGCCTTCTACCTCTGTGAACAATTGATAGGCCTGATATTGTATAGGTTGAAGCCTCTTAGTTACTTCCATAACTCTACTCTAGATACTGTGGATAAGCTATTGTGCAGTGCGTTGCTCCTAGGATCGCTTCATTCTTCCCACAACTGATAGGGGATTCAACTATTCTTGTATCGTTTTAGCTTGATACTTTGACTCTTGGAGTTGTGACTCCAGTGCCTTCAGTTCTGGATTCTTAGTGAGTTTCTCATAGGATAGGGCAATGCAATCAGTAAGTTGTTTACATTCCATAGAAAGGGATTTTATTCTCTCAACTGCGCTTCGAGCAGTTGCTTCTCTTTGATCCCTTACATCTTGTGGGGTCTCGGGTACTATGCAAAGCTCTAATTCTGCGATGCGTTGTTGTATCTACTGGATAACTTCTGTGAGATCCTATACTTGTTGTGTGACTCGTTCCTGTACCTTTATTTCTATGACTGTCACATAGCGAAGTTCTCTATTGACCGCTTCTTTCACTTCGAGTTGCTCTGCGAGAAATTGTTCTTTTCCTTGTTGTAGTTGTGCTTTTTATTCATCAAAATTTTCTTGGAGAGAAATATTTTCCTATGATGTAGATCGGTGTTGCTCTACAAGTACTCCTTGTACTTGCATCAAAGCCTGGGTGGCTTGTAATGTTTCCTCTTATGTTCGTCGAAGGCGATCTTTGACTATCTCAGCTAGTCGGTGGAGTTGTGTTGGCGATCTCCCAACTCTGGTTCTCCCGATGGTAGGGGCACAATGGAGATTGCTCGACTGGACTAAAGGGCCTTTTGTACCCCTCAGAGTTTGAATTCAATCCTATCATACATTTCTTCCTACTTCTCTCCTTGTTTCTCTACTATATCCAGTGAAGCATCGTTCAGGGCGACTATGATGAAGTCAAAATCATTAGAGGTGAGGACAGTCTAGATCTTGGTCATGGAGGCTTTCGATTTCTTCTAGGAAGAAGGTTTCAGGGGGGAAACCTTCCTCTTCTTCAAAGGGTCAACCTTGTCTCTAGGCAGTGTTACTTCACCTAGTCTTTGTTTAGCTTCTACTTCATCACCATCCGCTCGGTCATGTGACATGGAAGCAGTATTCACTAAGGTGTTGATTAAGTTTTGGACCTCCTCAGTCTTCTTTTGTCTGTTGGTTCTAGGTGTATTTTGTTCTTTATGACTGTCCTCTGGGTTGTCAATATCAGATATCTCTATGGGGTTGGCGGGGATAAGGAGGTCAGTGGATCATTCCTTGGTGATCTCCTCAAGGTCTTCTTCTATAAGTTTGTAATATGACTGGAGTTGCTCTTGATGTTCATCTGCTCACACTATAATGTATATAAAGTGTCGATCTGCACTAAACTTCATTAGTGGTCGGAGCCTTTCTAGGTTGTTCGGAGTCATGCGAGGATTGACTTCGATCACCCGCTTGAGCTGGAGGTAGTATGTATGAAACACATTGTTTGATTGCCATTATTTATTCATATCAGTTGAATACCACAGTGTAGCGAACTTCGCAGCAAGTGGTTCAAATGACTCTATGTCGAGGAAGGTCACTCCTTCCAACATCTCCTAGGAAACAAATGCAACGAGGACCAAGAGCCAACTGAAATGAAATTCATACCCTGATCCTATGGTTCTCGACAATCTAGTTTCAACTGGTTAAGTAGGTACTTCGTGCAGTTCATCTGTAGGCCTTTCGTTCACTTCCCTACGAGGTCAACAACAAATCCGGTGACCAGTGTAGGTCGGTTCTT